>CAEGAE010095810.1:0-21036 GCA_903067095.1 Girardinus metallicus
AATAATAATAATAATAATAATAATAATAATAATAATAATAATAATAATAATAATAATAATAATAATAATAATAATAACCCAAAGCAACATGTTTATTGCTATTTCCCAGTTAAACAAAATCTCTTAATTACCGTAGCTGACACATTCGTTCTTTAATTATAAATATTAAATTTGATTTAATAATTTGTTCATGCTTGTGAGAATTATGGTATTATGGTATTATCATAGATATTAACGATGTGTTCTAATAAAAGACATTCTCGGAATTAGGGCTGTATTTTCAATTATACTCTAAAGGGAAAAAAAAAGATAATTTTGCCCTTTCTAAACATGGCGATCTCTGGCTTCACCGACTGAATGTTGCTGTAAATTCATTCACCGGTTGGAAGTGAAGCCTCCTTGCCAGTAGTATCTTTAACCTCTGAACCCCCGAGTGTGCCAGTCCTCCGCCATATTGACTGTTGTCTTGACTGGAGGAGATAGAGAACATTTTGAGGTCCGAGAAGAAACGAAAGTGTGCTCGTAAAAACCATTGAAACTGGTGCAAACTTGGCCAAAGCGTCCCGCAAACACCACAGCAATGGCGAGGAAGAAAAGCAAGCAACAAGGGGTCGGCCAGAAGGAGCTTGTGCCTGGACAGCAGACCGCACCGAAGAGCTCTGTCTCTCCCGGCGATGCAGCTGGCGGTGGCGGCGGAGGAGATGCTGGGTTGGATAGGCTGGCCAATACCAGGGCGAACCAGGTAGCTAAAAAAGCAACCCATTTGTAAAGACTACTCGGCCTATGTTCCTTCTCCACTCTGCTAATCCAAACAGAACTCTACTGTTCTTTTTAATTTAATTAACGAAAACCGCTGAGGTGAAATTAAATGCATTCGCTCCGTACTTGAAAGCTATTTCACACTTGATGTACTTGTCGTGGATGTGGAGCTTGATCGCGCTGGATGTGCAGGTCAACAGATAAGCTGAATTGAGGGAGGAGAATCCGGGAGCTTTACTGCCCATCTCTTGTGTCGGACAGGTGACATTGTACCTCGGACAGGTCGTCCCATTTCCAGCCTTTACAACTCTTCATCCGCCCAGCTAACGTTAGCCTCAAGGCTAGTCAGTGTGCTGCAAACGTGCTTCATCCCTATGTGCAGGAGCGCTCTGCAAGCATAAGCTAACAGCTTAGCAGCCCACCGGGCTACAGGAGAGAACGGGTTAAAAATTATTATGCCAAACCTCAGTTATGATTTTCTTTTTTTTTTTTTTTGTCGTGTCTTGTTTTTTATGATCTATTTGGGAGGTGAAAACTTTGACTGTAAACGCATCATTTTGTTATGTCTTATTGAGACCGTCACTGAGCATCTAAAACGATGTTAAAACTACACGATTTGACTCAGATTTATCATTGTTTCTTTTTAATTAAATTATAAAATATAACTCCAGCTGATACGAATTTCTGGGTCAGTTCCACTCAATATTTCAAACAAGCTTTAACAGTATAATATTTATTTATAATCAGTTTTTCCTTTTTACTACTATAATAACAAATAATAATAATAGAACAGAACATGTTTAACTTTATATGACTCTTTTAAACAATAGCATGTAGTTTTATTTTTTTCTTACACAAAAATCATTAAACATCGCTTATATCGTGGCCTGGATGTAACTTACATCTAGCTCTATATGATTTATAATAATGTGATTCATTGTTATACATATACAGAATTGTAGTTGACTTCTGTTGACATTTGCTAGTTTATTGATACCCCGCAATTATGGTCATCAGTGTCTTTTTTTTTTTTTTTTTTTTTCCTTTTTTTTTTTACTGAGTCAGTGACTGGAGCTCAGAGAAATATAATACTCCAAAAATGTAACCAATCTAAAATACTTCTTATGCCATGAAACTCCACATAGACAGTTCAAAACAAACCGAACCAACAGAAACAGACTATTCTGGTTTCTGTTGGTCAAATTCGTGTTTAGTGCTATAGTTTCAAAGCCTTTTTGATAATCTAAACAGATTGTCGCAAAACCATGACAATATCCTTAAACTTAATGAATCTGCAGAGTGTTTATAGAGGGTTTCTGAAAGGTTTTAAAAAGTCAAAACGATAATTATTAAAGTTTTAGGTTCTGGAAAGTACACATATGTCCAGTTAATTCCTAACTTTATGTATTCTTTATTAACAGTTCTTTTTGTTCTGTGATTAGTAGCTTTCGCTGAGGATTTAGTTATTGCTTACGAAATTGTGTTTCATCTCCTGTGACTAAACTATGACTCCCACGTTGCAGGGAAGCAATAAACTCAGCTGAAAAATAATGATTACATTATGTACGGCGTAGTTTAGGTCCGGAAGGTAAGAGAACCTAGCTGTAAACATTTTACGTTGACAGTGTTGTATTAGTTGTCCACTCGCTTTGTACTCAGAATTTGTATTTTTCAAGTTCTGAGTCAGGAAAACAACCAGAATGCTCCCTAAAGTCAATCTTTCGACCAGAAAAGCTGGAGCTGATGAAGAAACTCTGAGTTTAATATCTTATATACCTGCATGCTCACAGAATGCAGTAACAGTTGCCCATATTAACCATTTATTAAGATAGGCACTTCTGTATGGATTTCATTAAACCAGGGCAAGACAATAAAATATCTATTTGCAAATATGTTCCTTTAGTGTTTTTATACAGGAAGTTGAAAGAAATAGGCTTGCAGTTTTTGGTGCCAAAAGACAAGGCAAATCCCTCAGTTTTCCCTCTTGCAACCAGAACCCTCTAACTCAGGTGTGACTCCCTGCTCTGAAATCTGAGACTACTTGGGACGCAGATATAACTCGTTGTAATCAACTAAGTAAAATCTATATTAACTGGTAAATGTTGTTTTTTTCACGTAATTCTTAGATTTAAATCATAATGACATCAGAAAGGTTTCCAATGATGTTCCATTTAGCCTTTTGAAACACGAAGAAACTGTCATTTCATTACTTTTCTAATAAGGCATTCAGCTGTGTTTCTGTTTTTTTTTTTGTATTTAATCTTCCTTCCAATAATTGCAAATGGAAAAAAAAGATTTAGCTCCTTACTGGTATCACTCTTTCTTTGCATTATTTAAAATTGCTGGCCAGTGCAGATTATAAAGCTCTACACACTGCAGAGCCCCTGAAGTCTGTCTTGTGATATTAAGCAATATGATTTAAAATTAACTTGGCAAGTGTGTGACACTATATTGCCATTATTAAGCACAATGTTCATTTACACTTAGTAATAAGCTAGTTATGGCACTTAAAATTGACATTTTGTAGCCGCCTTTAAATTGTGGTTCAAATCTTTGAGATGTTTTAAAGCAAACTGAGTTTTGTGCAGACATTGCAAAAAATATCTATCTTATTATTGTTTACAATAGGCTTTAAAAGAGCAAAATGGTGGTATCAAAATATGAAGGAAAAAGAAAAATGGTGCCCGTCTATTCGAGTACTACGGGTCTCAAAAAGAAGAATAAATAAAGAGGGAATTATTCAAGTGATAAAACAAACAAAGACTCAGTAATAGTTCTTAGGCCAAATAAAAAGCAAACAACTCTTCTGTATTTATATGCACCTGGCTTCAAATTGGTTCAAGTTTATTATGGCGCCACATAAAGTCAGGCTTTAATTCCACAGTTCATTCGATCTTCAACAGTAATCACATTCTTTCTGTCTGTATCTACGTAGCCCATGCACACCTGCTGCCTGTTGTGCCATCGAGAATTCAAGGACTGGGGAGCGGGCACTGTCAACGGGCTTCCCGCCGGCCACGGGACGAAGCTGGCCGACGCGGTGCCTGCACTCTCCCAGGCCTTATTGCGGGAGGCGCCGGGTCGAAAGCTGGCCGACGCGGTGCCCTCGCTGTCCCAGTCCCTGCTGGGAGAGGTGCCTCTGTGGATCTGTCAGAGCTGCTGCAAGAGTGTGGAGGAGGAGGAGAGAAGGAGCACGCAGGAGCAGCCCTCATCGGTACATAAAACAAAAAACATAAAACGGTTTGGCTCAGGCGAAGTTTTACTCTACTCCTGCTTTTTTATATTTGGACAATGTGTTTGATTGTTTTGATTACTAAGTTTTGATTACTAATGTGTGTGGGAGAACACACTTTAGTGTGTTCTCCCACATCCCCATGCTTCATATGGGGATGTAGGTTCTGAAAAATCAGATTTGACTCCCCCCCCCCCAATTGTTGAATGCATTAAAACTAAGAACTCCCATCTTTCTTTGGTCCATAATGCATCTCCCAACAGCATGCACTTAAATGTCCTTTTTTCAGCTAACGAACTGATGCATAATTGGACATAATCAAGTATTTTCTGTTAGTTTTCCACTGAACACAAAATGACATCTAACATGGAGCCTGCAGCACATTTTTTCAATTTTATTTGTCCTGAGAGAAATAAAAGTGCAATTGCTCAAACTCATAATTAGCTGCTCAGACCTTAAATAAAAACAGATAGTGCTATGTCAGAAAAAGTCTAGTGTGTGCACTTCCAGTTCAAATTGTAAATGTGTTAAATGTTAGAAAAACAAGAAGTGGCTTTTTTACTGTTTGTTTTTCTCATTAAAATAGTTTAACGCATTTCTAAACTGTTTGACCTTTATCTCACTCTCCTGTCGGGTTCTTTTATTACCAAGATGTAAGTCAATAAAAAATGGCCAGATGAGTAACTAATTGGTGTTCTGTTTTGTTTATTTCTTTCAAACTAGGTACCATTGTCACACTCTTCCTCCTGTAAGTCCCAAAGCTGTGGGAACGGTTACCCGGAGCAAAGTACTGTAGACTGGGACCCGAGTTCCTTCCTGTCGGCCCACAAACTGTCAGGTCTCTGGAACTCGGCCCACTCCAATGGAGGCGAGCACTGCAACCACAACACTTCTTCGCACTCACAAGGTCTGTCATCACAAGGTAAGGGACAAAGGCATCAATGACACATACATACACGGTGATGGCTGAAGATCCAGATGTTGAGTTGTTGTTCAGAGGAAACTGAATTTAGTTTTATCGGTTGGCATTTTTGCTCTGCTACACCTAAAGAGAGAGAAAATAAAGTTTTGGCTCAGAATTATTGCAGGGAAAATGATGCTTGCAGAAAGGAGGTTGGCTACACCAAAAAAGAGAATCTAAATTAAAGCTTTTATTCATAACTACAAAGTTACTGTGTGTGTAGGCTGGTATTTAGTCTGAGTTATTCATGAATGACAGTGTTAACATAAGAAAATGAAGTTGAAATAGTGACTCAACTTTTGATCAGCCAATGAATGAAATAGACTTGATTCAATGATCGTTAGGTCTAATACTGAAAAATTAAATGCTGTTGTATTGTTCTCTGGCATTGACAAATGTATGTATGTAGGATACATTTTTAGTTTTCAGTTGAGGAAAAATCTTTGTGTTTAACTACTGAATTAAAACTAGTTTATTCTAAATTGGTGTCGAACCTTAAAGAATGTCAGTAATCTGTCAGGCAGTGAGGGTTTGATCAGAGTGTGATGCAGAAGCTGCTCTGTCTTAAACTTGTTCAACGACTGAAAAACATTTAAATGGACAAGATCATTTATTGTTCATCATTTTTAACATTTTAATGGTTGGAAAGGAATAGAACCAACAGTTTATTGCTCCTCCGAAACTTTCAAATATAAAAAAGCATCCCAAAGAGTAAACTTTTTAAATGGGCAGTATAGATTACTCAAAAACAACTACATATCATTTCTTAATAGTATTGCAGAACTGGTGACATCTACTATTGTGTTCTGACCTATCAACAATTCATAGTCATTCTCTGAGTATTAAATAAGTACACAAATGCGTTTGCAAACCAACTCTTCAATTTTAGCCCCAAAATGCACCCACGTTTCTTCACTTGCAGAGTTGTTAAACCTTTGAAGCTGTGCTCAAACAGCTGTTTTCTGTCAGGACCTGTATTGGTTTTTGAATTTTACGGGCTTGGTTACAAATAGGCAGCAAAAAGATGTTTCCACTTCGGCAGTCTTAAAAAGCCACAAAACACTTTGACCAATAAAGAGTAGAGCAGGTAGTTTCCTAAAAAGTAAACATCAGTGTTGAATAGAACAAATTAGAAGTATAATCAATGGAAGAAAAAAAAGACTAGAAAAAAAAAACATGAACGTAATTGTTAGGTTTTTTTTTATATTCAGTTCAATTATGTAGACAGATTTCAAGTCAATTGCATACTTCGCAATTGATCCTTGTTTTCAAACAATGCAATCAAGTTTAGTTTATTATTCAGATTGGTTAAAAATTGTTCTACTTAAGACTTCATTGAAACTTTGTTGTAGAGTTTGCCTTAAATACACCAGAGTTCCTGTAGCTCTGATCTGGAAAAAAATTTGAATTGGTAATGTAAGATTGAGGCTTAACCGTGGAAAGTGAAAGTAGTCAAATGATGCTTGTATGCATCATGAAGTCGCATGTCATTCTTGAAAGGTTTAATTTGTTTAGTGAATAAGAAGTAAAGGGTGCAGCGCAAAGTGACACCACACCAATGGAACAACATAAATAAGGAAGGAGCAAGACATGTCAACGTCTAATGGTCTGAAGTGTCTTTCTACATCAGTTATGAGTAGGTCAACATTTTAAAATGTAAATCAAAGAGATTTGCAAGCTGGACTCAGACGTGTCAAAAACACTTGTGTCAGCTTGTTGTTTTTTGTAGGAGCAATAATAATTAGTTGTAGTTGGATAGTTAAACGTCCCCTTAAAGAAAAGAGACGATTTCACAAAACAAGCTCTATTCCTGACTGACTTCTACATACTTCTTTCTGATATTGATGGCTCAGTTACACCAAAAGGTCCGATGCTTATTACTGTTTCTATGTGTTGATCGGTGTGAACTATAGAAATGAACAGTTATTCAACCCTCTGTTATCTGAGATATTTTAAACATGTTTCTATTTACAGGGCTAACAGCCTGTCACGAAAAACGGGGGCTTCACGAAGCACCTGGAAAATCGGCAAAAACCTCAAGTCCCAAAGTCTGTCCCTACAGTCACCCGAATTCCAGTGGATCCTCTGCTGGGAACTCCCAGTCTACCTCAGCAGACCTCTGTAAGACCACTCCCAAGCACTTCAAGACCATGTGCCGTCGACCAACGCCACCAGGTATTTTGTTTAGTTTAGTTTGGGGTCAGTAGACTTGTTAAAAGTAGTAAAGCACCAATGAAATATTTTGCTGCCAGTTTTCAACTTCTGACTTTATTCATGCACAGGGTAATTAAAAAGGCTTAAAAGAAAAAGGTCTTGGTGTTTTTTAGAACGAAGGCAACCAGAATGTACAGTTCCTCACTATCTTGATCAAATAAGACCGCTTACTGGAAGTAGTATGTAAAGTTTTTTTCTTTATCTTAAATAAACAACTGCTGATCAGGTACAATCTTTTGGTAAAACAAATAAAAAGCTGTATTTGTCTTAGGAACAACTATGATGGAAAGTTTAATTTTATCCAACTAAATATTTTACATTATGCCAATAATTAAGTTATGTTTTTTTTCTTTGTATCCAAAAAAGATTTACTTTGTCATTTTTATGTGACTAAATAAATGTACAGGATTTGTTTTAACATGAAAAACATTCTTAAGTATTTTTTATAAAAAAAAAAACCCAGAGTTTAATTTATCATTATCTTAAGCAAATGTAATTCTATCACTCTTATTACTTTCCAAGTTACATATGACATGCAAAAACATATCCATTGTAGCGACATATAAAATGTCCCAGAGATGTAATTTTTTTGAAGGCCATGCAGGAGTTGCTCATTTGTAATTCCTGCAGTCGATCAATGTACATAATTTTTAATGTTTGTTGTCCAGGGGAAGCCTTTCATCCCAGTGACCACCATCAACATGCAGACTTGTCGGTACCGCCCAACAGTCCCACCGGTCTCTCCTCCCAGCATTCCTCCCTTCTGCCCCCAAAGCCAAGCTCCGGACAGCACGGCCACGTCACCTCGTCCTGCGGCACTGGCGTGGCGGCCCAGACTTCTTTCTCCCCGCTGGTACCAAACCTCCACAACACCACAGCCAAACTCAACTCCCCAAGTCCAGACAGCCCAACATCAGTTCACAAACCCAGTTCATGCAAAAACTCCCACATTCCTGCGGTAAACACACAACATGGCAAACTAGGAACGTCTCTAATGGGCTGTAACCACTCTTGCAACGGACACAACCCGGGAACTGTGGCCGCTTCAAATGTAGGGCATCTGACAGCTGGAGCCTGCAGGTTAGAACCAGTGTCTCTGCTTATGTGAAATTAGAAAAATTCTGTATTTATTGAAAGTAAAAATTTATATTTGGGGGGATCTTTTGCAGGGATCAGGCATGTAAAGGGCACAAAGTAACAAATGGGACATTGTGCCACCCATCGTCTGAGCTGGAAGAAGGTGAGGATGAAGACAGCAGCTCTGAGAGGAGCTCCTGTGCCTCCTCTTCAACCAATCAAAAGGACGGGAAATACTGTGACTGCTGCTACTGCGAGTTCTTTGGACACAATGCGGTAGATTTGTTTTCCTTCTTCAAAAGATAGAAAGTTAGAAACGGAAAGAATGTGCTCTGCCAAACATGCATCATATTTAAACATGTTTAACATCTTACAGCCTCCAGCTGCACCAACCAGCAGAAACTATGCTGAGATCCGTGAGAAGCTTCGCTCACGTCTAACACGACGTAAAGAGGAGCTGCCTCAGCGTCAGGATGCAGAGCTGACCGCAGTCGGTGCCATTGATAACAGGGACGTGGACGAGCTGCTGGACTTCATAAACAGCTCAGAGCCTAAACCAGTCAACAGCGCCAAGGCTGCCAAGAGGGCTCGACACAAACAAAAGAAAAAGGTGTGTTGACTTTTGAAAAAGTTGCTAAAGTTCTGTCACAAATCATTTTACTTAACTGTGAATTTTAAACAAAACAAATGGATACGATTTCTTTTAAAGCTTAAAGCTCAAATCTTTGTCCGGCAATAAAAGGTCAAGTCAATTGTGAGCATATTTGTAACTTCAGATTTAATTTTGTCATAGTAAAAAAAAAATCGATAAACCGTGATTTGGGACAGTTCTGGCCCTAAGATTATAAAATTGTACTTCAAGGACATTTTAATGAGCTTCAACCATGCCTGACTTCTGGTACAGTGATCCTAGTACTGATAATTCTTAAGTTGACTCCACCAAACATACCTCTTGTGAATATTGTGCTCAATATAGTTTTGCTTGCAAAATGCATTTGCGCTTGAAGGTGTCTGCTTTGGAGCAGATACTTCTTTTTGTTTCCAACCTATGTTGATGTTTAACTGGACATGTACTCTAGTGAACCTGCATCTTCAAACTTGTGATAAAATAAAATCACATTGGCTCTTGTATTGTTCTTGAACATCATAACTAATATAGTTTTATCTGAAGAAACAGCCTGGGTCAGAAGGTTGAAACTCAGTTACTCAAAAGCTAGGTCCAGATCATGTTCTTGGCTTGGTCAAGAACCATTAACCAAACATTAGTGAAAGTCCACGTATAATCTTGAACCTCTGTAGATTAGAAAAAACCTGCAATAAATTCAAACTTGTACATCTTGAACAAATTATATGCTGTGATGTCAAGCCACCGCAACATTAAATAATCAAAAAACCAGGATCAATATGACATTCATGTAGATGAGTGCACACAAACATCTCTAAGGGTGTTCTAAATTGTGTGTATGTGTTTGTACTTAAGTTTGCTCCTGAACCTGTTCCTCTTATGATGCAGGAAAAAGCTCAGCAGGTTAACACGGGTTCTGCTGGCAGTGAACCCCAGTCCGGTGCGCTTGAGGAGCCCGTAGACGAGCCCATCCCCGATGGCCCTGAAACCAGTCGGCTGCTAGACTGGCCTCAGCTGGAACTTGAGCGAGTCAACAGTTTTCTCACAAGTCGACTAGAAGAGATCAAGAACACCATCAAAGACTCGATTCGGGCCTCGTTCAGCATGTACGACCTCAATCTGGACGTCAATGACTTTCCCAAGAAGGCGGCTACATTGGAGGGAAACCACCTGCTGTCCCATCTCAACGGTTCCTCTGACTTGCAGCAGATAGACCTGGACCTTTCTCCTCTCTCGCTGGGAAGCTTTAAGAGCCACCTGGACCTGGTTAACGGATGGGAGGACACGAATATGTCCTCTTCTCCGAACGCTGCTGCCAACACCCCATCAGGTGTCGGTGCTGCTTCAAAGGACACCCAGCGGTTGCACACTACAAGCAATCTCTCAAAGCTTGCAAGAGTTCGCTCCCCAGAAAGATGCACTTCCGCTGGATCTGACAGTTTGCCACAGGTGCCAGTCCAAGCGACGGAAAAATCAAAGGAGGATGCTCCTGATCCCAAGAGCACTGGAAACGTCGGCGCAAAGTCGAAGAAGAATAAAAAGCAGCAGCTAAAACAGGAGCAGTTGGTATTGGAGCAAAACTCTATCAAGCCAACCAAAGCTGCCTCTGGGAACGAAGCACAGAAAACCAATGAGTCTAAAGACACGGCATCTCACGGCTCGAAGGCTGGGAGCAAACAGCCACAGCAGCCAGCAGACAACCAGAGGAACGGGCCTAAGAAAACTGAGGAGGCGAGATCTTCCAAACATGTATCAAACGGAGCAAACGGCCTTGTGGGTGCACCAAGGGGGAAAACTGAAATGGAGCCCCGAGGAGGTCGATCTGAGCAGGAATCAGAGAGCAAAGCTCCCACCTCCATTCCTCCAAATGGGCCTCCACAGCAACAACCCAAGGGGAAAAATAAGAAGAACAAGAATAAGGGAGAAAAGTCCAACAGTGCTATTGGTACGGGAGCAACAGCTTTGCATTTGCCACATTATGCTGAATTTGAGTCATCCCATCTAATGTTGCATCTTTATGTCACTTCTTCAGATGATGTATTTCTCCCTAAAGATGTGGATCCCACAGAAATGGATGAGATTGATCGGGAAGTTGAATACTTTAAAAGGTAATCACAATACAGCTGTTTAAAAAAAAATTGCGTTTTAGTTGAAACCATATATGCACTAATCAGAATTTTGAACTCAGATTCTGATCTTTGGGTTTTATAAAGTTTTGAGCTGCCGATGCTAATTCTTGCCCTTTGTCATTTTTTTTCTTTATGAAAAAAATAGCATGACAAATGAACAGTATTGATGATTCCTAACTGAATGTAGTGTAAAGTGCTTTGGAGTCCTCTGGACTAGCTAAATCACTACACAAGTACAGGCCATTTACTACTCTATTTTAGCAATTGGCAGAGTTTGCATAAATAAAAAAAAAATTTGGGGGGAGTGTAAACCTTTAACTCTGAGATTTCTTAAAGGTTACCTTATTTTTGAGTCAACAGTGGTGTGTTGAACAAAAGGGAAATTAATAAAACCCAACTTGTCTGTTTTACTATGTTGAGCCTTCCTGTTATCTATTTAAAGAGTAGCTTTTCACACAGGGCCATATAGTTTCTGGATTTTTTTTCTCCCTTAATAATTAACAACTTCATTTAATGTTCTGAAACACTGAAGTGTGACAATCATGCAAAAACAGGAAATTGGGATGGAGACAAACACTTTTTCACACCACTGTACATTTCTGTGATTTTCTAACTTCATTTTGAAGAACTCAGTGGTTCTGGTAAAAGTTACGTTTGTCTTCTTCAGTCAGTAAGCAGCTACACATGGAAAATTGTTGTTTGGGTGAACTGGTAGCTCTTACTCAAGTTATCAGAAAAAGATCCGGTTTTTGAGTTTTTGATCCACCTAGTAACCCATAAAGGCCGTTCGGGATGAACATCTGCTGATTTCTCTGTTCATATCTGACAGTGTTAGCATTATTTGCATCACTAATCCAGTTTTTTCACTTCCTGTTTTTTTGTATCTTTGCTTCTCATAGGTTCTGTCTTGATTCAGCAAAGCAAACTCGCCAGAAAGTAGCAGTGAACTGGTCCAACTTCAGCCTCAAAAAGGTCCCTTCCAATGCAGCTCAATAACTTGGATGAAATTCAGAGGGGAAGAAAAAAAATTCTTCACATCACAAACTCTCTCAGCAGAGCCCGGTTTGGCCTGAGCCCTTCTCTCATTCCCAGTTTTCTTCTCCTGACAAAGCCAAGGGACCATGGTTTTAAAATCTTGCTCTTCACTAAAAAGACTGAAACGCGACTCGTGGCTGTGAAGCCACTTGGCGTTCTCAAGGCCAACTCTACCCTTTTGCTATGATTGCAACGTGAACTGAATGAGTGATACAGAAACGGAGAAAAGTCTGTTGATTCAACTACATCCATGTGCTTACGTATGTAGTATGTAAACAATTACATTAAATAAATGGTTTTATCACAAATCTGCGAAATTTTAACGTTGTTAAACTGATGAATTACAATGAAGTCAAATGGAATTGGTGCTTATCATCCATCACAACCTGCAGTCTAATCCAAATATGCTAATAATGTTCAATTGTCAGAACGGAGCACAATATTTTGAACTAATATTAAGAAAACACAGCTACCATCCTAAGTTACAGTTATAACAGGATGCGCCGCTTTTAGTCTCAAAGAGACTGAAGTCATTCCTGGCTCTGAATTGGATACTTGTCCCTACACTTGATTACGATCAACAACCTACCTTCCACTTGACCTACCTGCTAGACTTTCTTGTTATGAAATTGAAAATAAATAATACAGCATGTTTTTTTAAAATCAATAGATATGAGATCAACACTAATAATATTCATGTTGTCACTTATTAAATTATTTTATTTTTACATTTGGCCTATGGGATGCATGATAAATGTGATTTCTATCAGCCCCCCCTCCAGATGCATCCCTGTGCATGATGATAAGGAACTAAACTCTTTGCTCCTATCTTGTATTGGAAAATTGTGTTGCTTCAGTGTCGGTCCCTCTTTGGTGTTAGTTATGAAGAACTACGATATCCAATACACTCTGAGACTGTGTTGAAGAAACCCCTTTGCCATGAAGTGCTTATTCTCTAAACTGCTATTTCAGCCCCTGCTTGGCAGCGCACTGTGCAATGTTCACTCCAGCATTGGAAACACATTGTTTGTTGCAGTTAATTTAAATGCTTGTACATACTGAGTGAATATTTTTGGCCCCTTCGAGTCTTTTTCTTACCTTCCTGACGGTTGTTTGTGTATATGTGTGAGCTTCATTTTTCATCCATAATGCTCTGACCTGTACTGTTAACTTGACGCCCTCCTCCCAAGTGTTTTCTTGGCGAAAATAATAGAAACAGACCTTTAGGACACGAGCCTTTGGCTTTACACCGGTATCAATGTTTTTGCCTGATGGCTTTCATGAAGATGGATGATTTTTTTTATTATTATTATTTTAAATCTGTGCTGAAATTCTGTTTTTAATGTAACATCTCTGATGCTTTCCAGGTTATACTCAACTAGAAAAGATTACCTTAATGTTTCGAATGTAGATTTATACTATACCAATAACAGCCAAGTGTATGTTGGCTTGTTTCTTTTTTTAATTCACTTTTGATACTGTGAAAAAAAAAATCTTTCGTTCGGAAAGATTAAAACAATACAGTTTTGACAAAATCAGGTGTGGTGTTTTAAATTTTTTAATTTTGGCTCATACCTGTATCCGTACCGCTGTCTCGCCTGTTTGGAAGATGTGGCTCCGGTTGATCTGACCCTCCTGGCGTTCCGTACTCTAGTAGCTTCTGTTGTGTAAATAGGAGGAGTTGATATATTGAATTAAATTGTTGTATTATGATCTGTAGCTACCTCATAAGATATACAGAATAAAGTTACGTAAATATTAAATAAAATGGAGACCGAAAATCGGGCTCTGAAGGTAAGTTAAAATCAAACTAAGGGTGATAAACGGGTTAAGCTAGCTAAGAAAAGCTAATATGAACATGCTAACGGTTTGTTTTATCAGTGGTGGTCTAGCATAATTTCACATAAGATAGTACATTTAAATGTAAATAAAATCTCTCAGAAAGTGCAAAAATACATTTTTGTAATATGGTGCAGGTATTCAAACTAAACTATATCAACACGGACCTTACAACGTGAGCTAGCCGTGCTATGCAATTTTGGCTTTTCGAAGGCTATAGGACTATCAGTGTCTGCTTTTATTTTAATGTAATTACGGTGGTGATATTTAAACCTGAGTTACGTATCTGTGTCAGAGAGCATTTGTTGGAGGTTTGAAGGTTGGTGTCCGTTGTACCAGCTTTAATTACAAAAATGACGGGCACTACGAACAACTGTCTATACCACGCTAATATGAATTTAATTTTCTGAAATGAATCATTCAGCCACAATGCAGTTTTACAAATTTTTCTCAGAATTTTATTTTTGAATTATCATGGCATCTGTCATTTGTTTTTTTGTTTTTTTTCCAGAGATCCCACGGAGGTGAAGAAAAGTCTGGCTCGGAAGGATCGGAGGATGATGATTATGTCCCATATGTTCCCGTCAAAATTAGGAAACAACAAATGGTGAGTTATCGTGCATTAGTAATGTTACGAAACAAAGAAATGACAAGTCTGTCTGCAAATTAAATGTTTAGGTTATTGTTCCACGTGACCAAATGATCTTACATTAACCTTTTTTCTTAATATTTATTAAATCCTTTTCCCGTTATACTAATCACGTTATGAAACCACACACCAATAATTTTCATCTTTTTACTTCATTATTATTGTAATATGAATCTTGGGGGGCCGGGGGGATAATTTTCTTTGTCAAAGTCGGGTAAATGAATATTAAGGGTTTGTTAGGCCTTTAATATTTTGAATGGCTTAACTTTATGTTGTGCAGTTGTATTTTAAGTTAGTATGCAGTCAAGCTTTTTTGAATGTCTACAGCTCCAGAAGATGCTACGGCTGCGTGGAAAGGCCATAGATGAGGAGCAGAAGGATAGCGGAGAGGAACAAAGGGATGAAGAGGAGGGCCTTGGTCCACGCTCCAATGTTAGTCTCCTCGACCAACATCAACACCTCAAGGAGAAAGCAGAAGGTTCAGAGCAGAGCTTGTCTATGTAACAACACTTGTCTCTATTTTCTGTCTTTAAGGAATCTGTAACAGTTTTTACTTGTCTGTGCATGCAGCCCGTAAGGAGTCTGCAAAAGAGAAACAGCTGAAGGAGGAAGAGAAGATTCTGGAAAGCGTGGCTGAGGGCAGAGGTACGTAAACGCAACCAAGAGGCTCAGAAGTCAGAGTAATTCAGTAGTGAAATTGAGAAACGTGTAGATGACAGAACTAATTGCACAAACTTAAATCTTTTTTTCTAGCTCTGATGTCTGTAAAGGAAATGGCCAAAGGTATCATATATGATGACCCAATTAAAACAAGGTGAAGCTTTATGTAATTAAGCTTTTTTTGTGTTTGTTGGACTTGATTTTTTTGGTGGTGAGGGCTCATTTAACTGATTAATATTCATTCGTAGCTGGAAGGCACCACGATACATCCTAAATATGCCAAACACAAGACATGAGCGAGTCAGGAAGAAATTCCACATCCTGGTTGATGGAGAAGGTATCCCTGCTCCCATCAAAAGCTTCAGGGAGATGAAGTTTCCGCCAGGTGACACCACGCGACACCTCACACGTTAAAACCGCGTTCTGTGGTTTTACGTCTCTCCTGTTAACATATTCCTGCTTCTACATTTGCAGCGATTCTAAAAGGTTTAAAAAAGAAGGGGATTGTCCACCCGACCCCAATTCAGATACAAGGAATCCCCACAGTGTAAGTGATGTGATGATCTCTGTTAGGATTTAATGCATATAAAACTGTTGATGAACTGACAGTGCTTGTGTTTAGTCTATCAGGTCGAGACATGATTGGCATCGCCTTCACGGGATCAGGAAAGACTTTGGTCTTCACTCTGCCAATCATCATGTTTGCCCTTGAGCAGGAGAAACGTCTGCCTTTTTTCAAGAGAGAGGGACCATATGGACTCATCATCTGTCCCTCAGTAAGACATGCCAGACTCTTTTTTTTTTTTTTTTTTTTCTTGTAGAAACGAGAGAAATATTTGTCGTTTTACTTGACAAACACCGGTTGATTATATCACTTCAAAAATGTTTTTTATTTGTACTTAATAAACCAAATTTTGGCAAATTGCCTATTAAAAAAATATTTCAGTGGAAGTGTGCCCATTGTATTGTCGCAGACAAATGAAGTTGAATGGATGTAAAATATTAATGGAAATTGATAACTTTTGTTAGGAAAGGCCTGAACAATACCTCTCTACTGTTCTGATTTGTTCAGACCAAAATTTGCTGCACATCTTAGTCCCCTCACATTTTTTCAGTTTTAAACCCCAATTACATAAGCAATGGAAAATCTTTTGCTTGTCATACAATAAAACATCTGCGATCTCTCCCCCTCCCCCAGCGAGAGTTGGCGAGGCAGACTCATGGCATCATAGAGTATTACTGCAAGCTGCTGGAAGAGGAAGGGGCTCCTCAGCTGCGCACAGCCCTCTGCATCGGAGGAATGTCTGTCAAGGAGCAGATGGAGGTGGTGAAACAGTAAGTAAGATTGATTAGCTTGTTGAGCGGTGAAAAATCTGTTCAATGTGCCATTTGGAAGTGCACAGTTCAGCCACGACATTCTGAGACAAACAGACACTCAAGAAGGGGTTCCTATGAAACTTGTCACAAAGTGTAATGTCAAAAAGCAGAGTGGCTACCTGTATTGGAGGATTTTTTTTTTTTTTGTCTTATTGTTTTCAGTGGCGTCCATATGATGGTCGCCACCCCTGGAAGATTGATGGACCTGCTACAAAAGAAGATGGTCAGTCTTGACATTTGCCGCTACTTGGCTCTGGATGAAGCAGACAGGATGATTGACATGGGGTTCGAAGAAGACATCCGGACCATATTTTCCTATTTTAAGGTGAGGCACTTGTGGTGTAAATAAGCGATGTTGGGGGATTGACCATCAACATGTTGTTATCAGGGGTGTCCAGGTTTGGTCCCCGAGAACCACTATCTTGCAACTTTCAGAAGCAAAACTTCTCAAATACACCTGAATTAAATTGATGGCTCGTTGCCAGGCCTCCACTGGGACAAATGGCTGCTCAGGAGGGAATTCAGTCATTTGATTCAACTGTGTTGGACAAGGAATGCGTCTAAAAGTTGCAGGACAGTAGTTTTCGAGGACTGGACGTGGGCACCTAACTGACTAAAAGGAATGGGGTTTTGTGGAAAAGAAAAGTTAAATGGATAATGTGGCCTAATGTAGTAGAACTTTGAGGAAAGAGATTCATTTAGTGCAAAATGACATAGAACTGGAACATAACAAAACATGGAAAAAGTGAATTGCTGTAAATACTTTCTGGATGTACCATAAACACTTCCTGGTTTCTTAAGTTATTTGTGAAATACTTGATATATTGACAGACACTCAGACAAAGCCTCTTTTGATCGTAACACTTGTCAGGATCATAAAACCAGTCACATTTTGGAGATTCCAGGGAAATTTCATTTTTGCAGCTGTGTGGAAAAAATGACTGTTTTAGCTCTAGCTAAAAGGTCCTTTTAGGACATTTTGGAGTGACCTGGGCAGTGCAGTTGTTGCAATTTTCATGTTCCTCTGATCAGTGATCTGGCTGTTTTATTGAATATTTTAGTCACCGAAGTATTTATTTTTTTTTATGCAGAAACATGTTCATGCTTTCTGGTGACATTTCTCTGGAATAAACTTTGTTTTTCCTAAATTGTGTTTTCATTCTGGATTTCTCCTTATTTTATATAAATAAAAAAAAATTCTTTGCTTTTCATTGCTAAGTTGTAATTTTTCTCACACTCCTAAAGCTCTCAGAAGAAGTGAAGTCAGTCATCTAGAATTGGCCACACTGTGTGTTCCAGCTGCTGCACTCAATCTATTGATGCAGACTAGTTTCTCTGTCTGTAAAATAAAAACAGCCTTCCTGATGTGGTGTGTGTATGTGTGTTTTGTCCATGTTTTCTAGGGACAAAGGCAGACCCTACTTTTCAGTGCTACTATGCCGAAGAAGATCCAGAACTTTGCCAAGAGTGCTCTGGTCAAACCAGTCACTATTAACGTGGGCAGAGCCGGAGCTGCAAGTTTGGATGTAATCCAGGTACGTTTTTCTGTGTTGCTGTAAGGCTTCTCAAATCTTCTCATAGATTTCATCTTGAAGATTTTCATGAGCTTATTTTATTCCAATGCAGGAAGTGGAATATGTCAAAGAGGAGGCCAAGATGGTGTACCTGCTGGAGTGCCTCCAGAAAACCCCGCCTCCAGTAAGAATCTCAATTTATTATGCAAACATCATGACAAAATGACTGGATATATGTAAAGTCACCGTTTGTTTTGACAGGTGTTGATATTTGCTGAGAAAAAGGCCGACGTGGACGCCATCCATGAATATTTGTTGCTTAAGGGAGTGGAGGCGGTAGCCATACATGGAGGAAAAGGTATGCAGAATTATGTTGATGCTGCTACGCAAAGCTACTAGGAGACAAAAACAACGAATGAAGGAGTGTTTAACCCAGCATAAGATTTTCTTCTAAATTCTGCTTGTATTTCCTCATTAACACCAGCAGATGTCGCCCTTCTCGCAAATGTCTCAAGGCTCTGTGAAGCAGTCACTAATCAGGTGTGAAAACGAAGGTTTTATTTGTTGATTCTTTTTGCAGATCAGGAAGAAAGAACCAAAGCCATAGAAGCGTTCAAAGAAGGGAAGAAAGACGTTTTAGTTGCCACAGACGTTGCATCTAAAGGTCTCGATTTTCCAGCTATTCAACATGTAGTGAACTATGACATGCCTGAGGAGATAGAAAACTACGGTAAAGAGGATATATGCTGATAAAGAAAACTAACTACACAAGATTATCACATTATGTAGTTGCTTGTGGACTTCTCTAATGCCTCTCTATCAAATTTTTGTTGTTTTAGTCCACAGAATAGGAAGAACCGGACGATCAGGCAAGACCGGTATTGCCACAACGTTCATCAATAAGGGCTGTGGTGAGGAAACATTGCTTTTTCTTATCCAAGTTATTTATCCTCAAAATTGTTGTTCTTTTACTTTTACTTTTTTGCAGATATTAAAAATGTCTGTTGTCCCCCCATCATCTTTACTGTATAGAAGTAAAATGTAGCTGTTTCAAGTGTTTTGTAGACTCTAATAGGTTTTCTTCCAGGATTGCTCTACATTCAACTTCACCACCTGCAGAATCACACTTTGTATTTGTGCCAGACACTTGAGCAAAGAAGTTTCAAAACCTTTAACATTTTGAAAGCAAAATATAATTTTCACTCTGCTAGATGGATTTGCACTGCTGCGTAATGTTATCTAGCAAATTATTTCTATTTGCTAAATGTCACAAAAATGAGAGGGAAAGTGTGTCAGAGATGTATTAATGTCTTTAAAGTCAGAAGTTTAAAGTGTTTGGCAGCATTGCCTTTGAACTATCTGACTTGGAACAAACCTTTTGGGTTTTCTTCCCTCTCTGGTGTAACAGAGTCCATTTTGTAGGCTGCCTCACTGACACATGTCTTTTCAGATCTGCCCACAACTTCTCCATAGGACTAAGATCAGGACTTTATGGTGGCCACGTCAAAATATTGCCTTTGTTGACCTTAAGCCACTTTTGTCTGTTTGCTCGGTTGTTCATTTGGAAGATCAATCTTCACTCAAGTTTTAACTTCCTGGATGATGTCTGTAGTTGTCGCTTTAATATTTCCCCACAATGGTCTTTCTTCATAATGCCATCTGAAATTCAGTTCTTTCTGTAGCAAAACGGCACCCCAACATAATTCACAGTGAGAATGGCACAAGCAATCCCCTTGTTTTTTCTTCTTCTTTTCTTTTTTTCTTCTTCTTCTAGATGTCATTGTGGCTAAACACCTTCACTTTAGTGTCATCAGGTCTCAGGGCATGTCTCTAAAATGTCCCTGTGTCCATCTGCAAACACCAGTCTGGCTTTTTATGTTTCTTTTGAAGCAAAGGCTTCTTCCTCGCTGAGAGGCCTTTCAGCCCATGTCTGTACAGAACACATTTCACTGCGGACAACGACACTTTCTTACCAGCTTCAATCAGCATCTTCACAAGATTTCTGGCTTTAATTTCGGGTTCAATTTGCATATTTTGGACCAAACTTGAGCGATGTGATGATTGGACATTCCCACCACGTCTGTATCTGCATATAACACTTTGAATAAATGAACGTAACATGTGGAAACATCTGGAAATGATCCCAAGGATGAACCAGAAATTTCCAAATCCATGACATTGTCATCATGGCTTTCTCTTGTTGCTTAAAGAAGCAGTAATCTTTCTGTATGTTTACTTCTGATTTTAATGACATCAGTAAATAAATCTGACATATTCTTTTTCTCATTGTGGCATTTAGCAAATAGAAATAGATCTGGTCATTCTGAGCTGAAACAAGCCTCATCTAACTTCAGACAGTAAGAAAAAATGTGTACCTATACTTTTATTTGGTGTATGTAAACTTCAATACTACTGAGTGGCTGCAACATGACAACAAGTGACGAATTGTTGAGTCTGAAAACAAGATACAGTGGGGAAAAAAGTATTTAGTCAGTCAAAGATGAGAGAGGCCTGTAATTGATATCATGGTTTAGTGTGCACCTCAACTACGAGAGACAAAATGAGAAAAAAAAATTCTGAAAATCATATTGTCTGATTTTTAAAGAATTTATTTGAAAATAAGGGTGGAAAATAAGTATTTGGTCACCGACAAACAAGCAAAATTTCTGGCTGTCACAGACCTGTAACTTCTTCCTTAAGAGGCTCCTCTGTCCTCCACTCATTACCAGTATCAATGGCACCTGTTTGAACTGGTTAACAGTATAAAAGACACCTGCCCACAACCTCAAACAGTCGCACTCCAAGTTCCACTATGGTAAAGACCAAAGAGTGTCGAAGGACCAGAAACAGAACTGTAGAGCTGCACCAGGCTGGGAAGACTGAATCCACAATAGGCAAGCAGCTTGGTGTGAAAAAATCTACTGTGGGAGCGATAATCAGAAAATGGAAGACCTACAAGACCACT
>CAEGAE010095811.1:0-134772 GCA_903067095.1 Girardinus metallicus
ACAACTGCAACAATTTCTTGTTGCTCTAAGTAACATCTCAGTCTGGGTCGTTGGTGACACAATCATGGGAAAGACTGTTGACTTGACAGATGTCCAATCGTCATTGACTTCCTCCAAAAGCAGGGAGAGCCACTAAAGGTCAATACTAAAAAACCTAATTGTGCACAGTGCTGTATTCACATTTCACATTTAAACATAAAATGCTGTGGAACCTGTGGAAGAAAAAGAGTAGTATGAAAAGATGCACGAGCAACAGGGATACCCACAGCTTTGAGAGGATTGTCAAATAAAATTAATTCAATAATGTGGAGAGGAGGGCTTCACAAAAAGAGGACTGAGACCAGAGTCAGTCCAAGAACCATTACACACAGACATATCCTATACATTGGCTATAAGCATCTTATTTGGACTAAACAGAAAAAAGCTGGATCTTTGCTCAGTGATCCAAAGTGAAAAGTATTGCATGAAAGCAAATGTTTGCATTTCATTTACAAATCAAGGTCCCAGGATCTGGAGGAAGAGGGGAGAGACACAGATTATGGCCTGAAGTCCAGACGTTTCCAGTCAGTGATGAATTAGGTTATTATGTCATCTGATAGTGTTAGTCTATTGTGTTTCCTAAAATCCACAATCAATGCAGCCATTATTGTGAAATTTTAGAGCGCTCAATGCTTTGTTCTGTTAACAAGATTCATGCAAATGCTGATTTTGGTTTCCAGCTGGAGTTGGAACCAGTTCACACTGCTAAAGGTACCAAGCGCTGGTCCAGTGACCATGGTGTTTATGTGTTTGACTGACTTGACCTGAAACTCATTGAGAATAAATGCAGTATTGCCAAGAGGAAGATGAGAGACACCAGACCCAACATTGCACATGACCTAGAGACCAATATCAAAGCAACCTGTTTTCATAACACTTCAACAGTGTCACAAGCTGATCGTCTCCATTCCACACTATACTAATGCAGTAATTCATCCAAAAGGTGGCCCAACTAAGTATGTAGTTGGGCCACCTAACAAACATTCTTTTAAAAGTATGTTTAAAAGAAACATACTTTTCTTTTAAAATACAGTCTCTTTCTTGTTTTTGTTTTATTTGAATGTTCTGAGACACTACATTTTTAAGAAATTCAAAATTTTTTTAGATGAACCTGTATGTGTTTTAATCTTGTGTGCGCATTTATGTGTGTGCAACAGACCTCCACATCTTCAGTTAAGCAAGGCTTCCTTCCCCTGATTCACAACTCCAAGACTCAAAGGGCAAAGAGCAACAATGTGCCCATAAAGCTGTCAGGGCAAACCTGAATTTACACTTCAAAACACTTTATACAGCCAAACCTTTCTCCTGGAGAGGTTTTTCAAAATTGACTGGAGTGGGGTTTTGGGCACACTTTTCATTGTGTCCAGCCAGCTCCTGATCAACAAGCTTCTGTTAGACTCATGATCAAATCAGATAAACTGGACCGCTTGGCTGCTGATCCTGCTATCAATACATCAATGACATCGATTTTCAGTTGATCATCAGGCCTCCTAATCACATTCACCTTTAGGGCCAAACGTATTGATAAATGTTAATGACAACATCCAGAACTTCTATTGTGAGCTACACAGAAAACAGTGTTGCATGGTTACCTCTGATTTTACGCCCCAGTGGGAACTGCTGGGGGCTGTCAAACATGAGTGTAATGAATAAGTAAGCATAAATCACTAATTCACAGAACCAAGATAAAATCTATGAAAGAGAAGGTGGGAATAATATCTTCTCCCATCCTGTACAATTATCAGTCTGCAGTTCACACTTTCACTTCAGTGAAGGGATGAGAACACTTGCATATCATTGTCCATCTCTGCAAAAACTCCCACACTGACATGGATTCCTGGTTATCATTTGCGTGATATCTCTTAACGCATTCTTCACTTGGTCAACTGTTAAACTGTAGTGTGCTTCCTTACCAGCAAATACTATAGAAAGCAGCTACAGAAACTCTGCATCTTGGCTTACGTAAGATTAGGATGACACAGAGTTCTTTCTTATGAAGAATAACCCCATAAATATTATGACACCTCAATAAAAACCCACACCTTTCTATACATGAAACTACCTGCAAGGTAAAGGAACTTTGATGTGCTCCAACAGCAATTGGCTATTGTGAAAAAGGAAGCATGAACATGAGATTCTGGCAGTCACATATACAAAAGGCATTGCTCAAGTGGAAAAATTGATGTTTATGTGCTCCATTAATCACCTCATGTGCCTCCCTAATTGTACAGGTAGAACTGCCGGCATACTTAGAGACAGTTTGAGGGCAAGATGCAACAAGAAAGAAGGCGCTACACTTTTAGCAATATCTTTAAAGGCCAGAATATTTTCTGATTGAGTTTATGCTTCTGAAAATAGACTTCATGGGAAAAAAATGTCCCAGAAAAATACATGTGGGAAAAAGAAACATGTCAGAAGCATATTTCTCACATTGGTTTTAAAATAAAATGATCAAGATTTCTTTTTTTTTTTTTATCAGCAAGGAACTTCTAGAGAGCTCATAGAAATTTTTTCTTGCTGTGTTGTAACTTGTCCTTGATGAAGTCAGATCTGGCACAGTATTAAATTGAAAACGCTTCTTTTTACCTGAGTCATCACCTCAGGCTCATTCAGGTACATATTTAAAAGAAGCACTCACAAGGAACATGGGGACATTATCCAAGCAAGATGTACTTCACATCTTTTGCAAAAGTACTCATATCCTTTAAGCTTTTTCCCATTTTGTCATATTGAAAACAAACCTTCAACGTCCACAACTGGAAATTAACCAAAAAATGTCAAATCCACCTCTCATTTGGGAGAATCTGTTGACCGAAGAAGTTTAGGTTCTTTTTGGTAGAAGAACATAAATGTTTTGGTTTGGGTTCTTGAATAAACCTAAACCAAAAATCTGTTCTTTTTGGTAGAAAACGTTTTGCGAAATAACTCTAAAATAAGTCAGGTTTACAGTTCACTACTGGCCATATTTGGAATAAAGCAAATATTTAGAAGAAAATAAGACCAAAACTGAACTCTGAAACCGTTGCCATAGTGAAATACAATGGAAAATGTATGTTCCAAACACTCTCCATCTAATCTAACTTAGTTTGAGGTAATAGACATTGTAGCTTTAATTGGAGCAAATCTAAGACTGGGGGGCTACTGAAAACAAATGCTACTTTTTTCAGATTTTTTTATTCATGCACTACTTTGTGCTGGTTAATAAACTAACATCCCAAGAAAATACATTGAAAGTTGTGGATTGACGGTGACAAAATCTGAAAAGGTTTCAGTGGTCTGAAAATCTTGCAAGGAATAAACATGAGAAGGTGATGGCGTTAGAGTATGTAAACTCCATTGGCTGGGTGTGGTGTGTGGGGTGGGGGTTTTTGCTGAAGCTAAGATCTAATGATGTGGATCAGCATGGACAAACATGACTTCTTCATAACGCAGGATTTGTTTGAGGAGAGGATGCCACTCTGGAATCTGACTTGACATGATTAAAGAAGAGGAGACTTAGTGGCTTACACAAACTGAATGCTGTGCAGGTCAGCATATGGGCCACTTAAATCACTCTGGGATTTATATATGGATTTTCCCTGCACTTTGATGTTGGGAATGTTTGACAGAGCTGAATACACCTCAAGGATTCCAAAGCTTGAAAATACATGTTGAGATACCAGAATGAAGAGCAAGCTAATACCTGATGATAAAAAGGTTGATTATTAGGAAAAATATGTATTTTCCACAGTTTTATTAGGGCACTTAAGGCAAAACAATTATAAGTTAGAGAATCTGACAAAAAAAAATTAAGCGGTTTATATGTCAGAGTGTATTATCACTCCACTTTTTACTTTTTTAATTTACCATTCCTGGGTATCTGCATAAAACACTGATAAAAAGTTTAACTCTCTTCTAAAGAAGGAGGGTCATTCCCTTAATATTAAGAGCCAAGCTAGTTAGTTAATCAGATGAGATTTTTTTTTGATTAATTTTCTTAAGAAAAACACAAGATGTGATATTACCAGGACTATAATTTTTCCCTTATATTAGGGAAAAATTGGGGTCTCTCATTATCTACAATATAAAATTTCTTTGGTATCTGAAATTTCAACATGACTGTCTCAGTTTTGTCAAATTTGCTTTTGTTCGCTGATATTTACCATTTGTACAATTTACCTATTCAAGAAATAATAATAATAATTGGAATCAGCTGGAAAAAGGCCCAAGTTGTTTAATTTAAACTACACTGTGATATAGTATTACACACACATCGTTTGCTGCAAAATGACATATAAATGCTGCATAAATGTTACACCCGTTACACAGATATAATGTAACTTAATCTTACTCTTGGCTATACAATTGTTCCATCTACTCTTATCAAGATTCACTCAGCATGACATATCACATGATTGGAGGGATTGACATGGCAGTAGAATTTGTTGTATTTTCTAATTAATATGAAAATGAACATATTTTACCTCTTGGGGGTACTCATGCACTTTGTACACAGCACTCAGTAAATAGTTGGTTTAGAGCACTGAACATTCAAGATGGCCATGCAATCGTTTGGTTTGTATGATTATTTCGTAATTTATCGGTCCCGTGAAGTTGACACACCTAATCTCAATGCAGATACAATGTATCAAAGTGCATCATAAAATACGTAATTCATAGATGGGACAGGACTCGATTTATTTCTTCACACGTTATGCCTTTACAAATACAAACAGATGTGGTAAACTGAGACAGTGTGACAGTAGCTTCACTGCTATCACTAGTTTAGGTGCACCTTTGTCTTAATGTGATCATTTAACCAATTCTTTCTCTACTGTGATTAACGACTGGGATGCTGCTGGGACAATGGTAAATATACTGGAAATCAGCATCACAAAGACTTGCCAGAGTGCAATATTTGCTCTTAATATTTTAAATTGACCAGCAGCAGCTATTTCACAGCAGCTTTTGAATGTTTATCCAATCACAGGTAAGTTAGAAAATATGACTGTATCATCAGACCATGATACATAATTAAGATGATTTACCCTGCTGTTTGTTTACACTCACAAAAGCATGAGAGCACTAAATGCAGCTGTGCGTGCTGCCTCTCTGACCTAACACAGTCAGTCTCTGTGCAATTGAGGCAGATTTCTCTCACAACATGCTTGTGTTTGCACCATCCAGCATGGTGACTTATAAATCTTTTATCCAAACTGGCCTAATTGCTTAACCATCCATGGTTTGGTCCAGAGGTGAATGGTAGGAGGGAAGCTGGGGATGCCGTGATTGTCACAAAAACAACAAGCAAAGAGGCCAGAGCCTATGCTACCTTTGTCTGATATGTCTGTCTTTCATCTCTATAGACTTCATTCATATGTGATAAAGTGAAAAATGAGGGCAGAAGATTAATGGTTCTATAATGAGCAATTGAAGACTTAACACTTATTTGTCCTTTTTTATATATTCCTTATTGAAGTCAAATGTAATATCTTACTTGCTTAACATACACGTTACTTCATCACCAACTATACAATTCAAATAAAATCTGTGATCTTTTTTAAAGTGAAGTCCTGTTGAAAGAGTATGATAAATGGCTTGCACTTGTACAGTGCCTTATCAAGTCCTTTGGACGCCAAAGTGCTTTACTCCACATTCAGTCATTCATCCATTCATGCATACATTCACACACTGGTAGTGGCACGCTACTGTATAGCCACAGCTGTGCTGGGGCACACTCTAACCCAGGGGTGGGCAATTCTGGTCCTCGAGGGCCAGTGTCCTGCAACTCTTAGATGTCTCCCTGGTCCAACACACTTGAATCCAATAGTTGAATCACCTCCCAAGTGCAGTCAAGTTCTCCAGAGTCATGCTAATGACCTCATTATTTGACTCAGGTGTGTTGAAGTAGAGATACATCTAAAAGTAGCAGAAGACCGGCCCTTGAGGCCTGGAGTTACCCACCCCTGCTCTAACTTCTACCAGAAGACAAGGCTTCCACAACTACAGAGGCAGAAACAGCAGGAATCAAATCTTTTGTCCCGCAAAGATTGCGGTACGAATTCCTCCAACTGATGACCACCCTCTTGATCTAGGACAAATCCAGATTAAACTGAGTCCATAGGTCCAAGCTAATGACTAGACCATCACATAGACTCAGTTCAATTGGGGACCAAAATTGCAACATTTGTTATATTTTCACTTGGTGCAATTCGCTTTCACACAGCACTGTTTCAAACGAACGAAGCCCACTTAGGGCAACCTGTTACCCCCCTTGCCTTTGGTGGCACTCCACCAAGAACCACTGAAGGAAACAACATGACATTTTTTTAAGTGGTTACTAAAATTAGCTTACTTTTTCAAGAATTGTAAATAAAATTGGAGTGATGTGAGATTTCTCTTTTGCCTTTTGTAAAAGACTGCAAGACATTTCTCCCACCAGCGCAATACATGTACATTTTTAGTATTTGCAGAGAATGTAAATGCTGCACTATAATCTACTTCCTGCTTTTGGAATGGTCTACAGTCTGCTTGGCATTCCGTTATGCACTGGAACCACAACAGAGTTCACTTAAACCAAACCAAGATTTTGGTTTTAAATTTGACCAGAATTCACTTGGTCCGCACCAGAGTTTGATTGTGCATTCACACCTCACGAAATGATTGGGGTTTTCTATGCAGATGAACTAGAGTTCAATTAAAGCAGACCAAACAGGGCTGGTGTGAATGCACCCTCAGACACCAAGGCAGACTTATACCCCCTTAAAGCAGCTTCAGTCTGAAAAGCATCATACATCCTGTGCTTCCCTGAGCTTTATTTTCTATGTTCCCACTCCCACTCTGGCTTTCTTCACAGCTGAAGATGCCTCTGTTGCTGCTGCAGGGTCAGAGCTATGCAAGAGTTTGAGAAAAAAAGTAGTATGAGCGGACATGTAAGAGCCTGTGGGGAGTTTCTGACTCCACAGCCATCTCTTCTCCAAGTTCCTGGGAGCTGAATGCAGAGATGGTCACAGGAAACTCCCTGCCATTCCAAGCCTGTTGACCAAACAGCTGCAGATTCTCAATTTACTAACTTTGGTTTTTCATCTTAACCACCTACAATAAACTCAGTAACTTTACAACAACAAGCCTACATTTCAGTACAAAGTAGTACTGAAACTGAATATTTAATATACTTTTTAAAAGTGAAATACTACATTTTATTATCTTTCCATTGTTTACTAAAATAGCTGGAAGCTGTCAAGCCTTCCCACTCACAGCTGGCGCTCAGCTGAAAGCCGTTTTGTAAACGTTTTCCCTGAAAATAAGTGAATATCGTGAACTGTGTATACGCCTGTGCATAATTACAGATGAGCAGTTCATCCTAAGCTCTCATTAGAAAAGGGAATGGGAATAACTCCAGGCTACAACCACCGCTTGCGGTTACGTAACATGCTCTTCTCCTTTTCAGCCTTTATCCCGGAGGCATATGAAAGCTCCCCGTCCTGCAAAGCCTGTTTCTTTCTTTAGTTGATTTTTTTTTTCATTCTGAGTTTCTAGATGAGGATTCTCCTAACAGCCAAACATTCTTTTAATATTTTACCTTTTTCTGTAGAAAAGAAAATCCTATCTTTTTGTAAAAGCCTTTGTTTGACTCGCTGTATACAGTGATGATGAGCATCTGACTTTAACTTTCGTGTCCGTCCACAGGAGGGCGTAGGTGAGCGCCGCTTTGTCTTCAATCTGGGTGAACTGGTGGCCTTCAGACAAAAGGCAAAACATTGCCTTATTTTATTCTCTCAACCAGAGAGAATATAATATATATTATATATATATATTATTATTGTTAATATACAATTTAATGTATATTATTAAATAAAATAAATTAAATACACACACACACACACGTTATTGTCACGTTCATAATTAATTGTTCAAATTAGTATATAATTTCAAGAATGTACTTTATTTTTTTTCCCAGTATGTTTTACCATACAGTGTGTTAAAACCCGTGCCGAGTGAATGGAGGATATCTTACATAGTAAAAGTTGATTTTTACAGCCCTTAAAGTAGCACTCGGAAGGGCCCATTAGCAGTTTAAGAAATGCATCTGCCAAAGCTTCTCATCTTATATCTTTAGGACAAGCCTGAAGCAAGCTTTTTCTTTTCTTCCTTTCTTTTTGTTTTTTGCTTGTTAGCTGTTTTTTTCCCCATTTCTTTAAAAGAAACACTTTCTTTCTGACCCATTCATTTCAATATTGAAGGTATGTTCTCCATTCACCTTGAAAGAAGGATTCCAGCCAGCCTCTCAACTCCCGCATCGCATCCCAGTCCACAGCATAGGTAGGAATTGTCCCTCCCCTAAACCAGCCCGTGTGGGAGGAGCTTGCTTTCCTCCCCTCAAAACTAAAGTGTATAACACTCTGGAGAGACCCACAATGTGTGTCAGAGGACCGTCTTAGCTCCAAAAGTAGATGACTGATCCAAATCTGGTGTCTGTATTAACTACTGACTGCAAGATACGAGAAATATCGAATCACGCGTTTTCAACCCTAGTAAGGACGAGGTGAGCATCTTCTAATTTCAGAAGATATTCTTCACATTCTGTATCTATTGTCTTATATATCTCTAATAAATAGTTCTCAGATTCGAATGTTGTCATTCAATTTATTTTCTAACAAAAGTTGCTTTTGTTTTAAAAGAATAGTGCAGCCCTCATTTGTTTTGCGCCCTAGCAGTGCGTCATGGGCACATTTACGCACGGACTCCTTTGAGATTTGTGCGGTTTTTTAAAGCCCACAGTGGAGGCCGTTTGGAATCTGTGTGTGGGCTTTTGACTCAGACACTTTCTGTGGAGCACTTCTGATAGAAAGAAATGTGGAGAGACACTCTCCAACAGCGCACGCTGACTGAACCTCTCTTGCATGTTCACAGGATTTTCGATTGTTGGATAGAATGCCGGCGATCATCAGTAAAAACTCCGATTTGGAGTTTGATTCATTACAACCATGTTTCTATCCGGACGAGGACGACTTCTACCTCTGTGGTCCCGACGCTGCGCCACCGGGGGAGGACATCTGGAAGAAATTCGAGCTGCTGCCCACTCCGCCCCTCTCTCCGAGCCGCGCAGCGCTACCGGGAGAGCCGGCGGCCGCAACTGCCTCTTCAGAGGCAGATCCCCTCGGCTTCAGCTTAGGGGACCCCCTGGACTGGGCTTCTGAGCTGCTGCTCCTGCCCGAGGACGATATATGGGGTGCATCCGACGACGGGGACCTTTTCGGCTCCTCTGTGGATACAAATCCCAACAACATCATTATCCAGGACTGTATGTGGAGCGGCTTCTCCGCCAGGGAAAAGCTGGAACGAGTGGTAACGGAGAAACTGGGTAAGGCGATTTCAACGGCATCGGCCGGGGGAAGGAACGCGTATGTCAGGGTCCCGGAGGTGGTGAGCCGCAGCTCGGTGTCGGAGTGCGTGGACCCCGCGATAGTGTTCCCCTTCCCGGTGAACAAGAAGAGCAGCAGCAAGGACGTATCTGGGACTGTTAACGCGTCCACAGCAAATGGAAGCGCAGCTAGTGACTCCGGTAAGAATCAGATGAACACCGTAATATAATTGTTACACTTTTTTTTTAAAGCGATTTCTCAAAAATATTAACAAGTCTGTGAATTTTCACACATTACTGTTATTATTTGAAGTCTGGTATATCTGTGAGACAGGATCTTGTTCATATGACTGGCCCAAAATCCGATTATCCCGTCACATTCGACACGCGCACACACACACACACACGCACGCACACACAAGCCTACAATTACACACGCATGCAAGCACACAGACGCACACTGGAGTAGTGACACAGTGAACCGTGGTTTTATGTAATCAGCGGGCTCTTCATCCGGCAGATGGCAGTAAAATAGGGAATTGTGTGCTTTGCTGAACTCAGTTGGCACCGGAGCCAAAACAAAAAAACACCACAGCAGCAGGCTGCAGGAGGGGGAGATGAAAAGGTTTTCAATAATGTGATGATCTGATAAAAGTGTGCCGTAAATGCTTTCATTAGACATGGATGAGGGAGACAATTTGCGCGCAGTTGGTGATAAATTGGCATTTTAAACAGCTTGGCCAAAATGTAGCTGATAACTGAATGAACATCATAGAGTATAAGAGTCTTTACAACAATACAACAGGAGGCATTTGTGTGTTAGATTGGAACATTACCGTACATTGCTTTTGGACTCGTATCTCCATTTCCCTGCCCCCAGGAGCTCCCTAGATAAACACTCGCACAAGTACTTATCCGTGTGTTTTTGCTTGGAAAACAATACTACAACCCCCCCCCCCCCCCCCCCGCAACCCCGGAGTTGGCACAGAGTCCAGACTCGGTCAGTTCTGCCTCACACCTCCTCTACAGTAAATGAAAGAAGTCACTGAGTCCTGGTTGATTCTTCTTCTTTCTTCCCCTTTTTCTTATTTTGGGACGGGCGGGGTGGAGGAGTGTTTTGAGCAAGCGCTCCGCTCTCGACAGCTGTCTTCCTGGCGCCACTCCAGTTTTGGGGCTTAAATTGTGGTGATCCGATGGCCCACCGCCCCACCATCCTTGCGCACTCTGCCCCCAGACGTGTCCATCTTCTGTTTTGGAGTTTACATTTTTAATGAAAGGAATACACACTTTTAAAAGAAGAGTAGTATGGGATTATCCTTTCAGTTTGACCCATTTAAAAATTTCAACCCCCTTATAATAAATAAAAAAAGTCAGTTTTACAGTCAAATTGCCAAGTGGAAGAAAGAACATGACAAAATATCCTCTGAACTGCATTCAATGAGCTGTTCCTTTCTGAGAGTGAAACACCAAAGAGGCTCACATGTGGCAGAGTCAGCCACACCCCCTTCCCAGCTCCCTTCATTCAGCCAGCTGTGCTCAGCTTTGTTTTGATGTCAGCAGCAGTCTGTATGAGCGATCAGTATGTGTGTCTGGTATCTGAAGTGGGTTACCATAAGCTGTAAAATGCCACACTCCACAGATGCTCCTGGGCTGATAATGAAAGTCATTATCACAAAGGCATTTTAACTGTGACTCACACCCTCTGCCTCCCACTTGTTCACTTCCAGGCACTCAAAAAAACAACTTATGTTTGTTAAAATTTGGCTGATTTGCTCTGTTTTAGTTCTGTTGAGCCATACACTTCTCCAGTGTAGATGTTGGATGGCATCAGATTTTCATGATTACCTGAAATATATGGTCCCTTGACCAAACAGCTTGACAATTGCAGTCGTGATGAAAGTGATGGGCCAGCCTGGGCTTTCATTGGACTTTTCAGTAGGACATCTGGACTGTCTGTGTTTTTGTAACATCCAAATTGGTCTTTATCATATGTATGAGAAAATATTAACTTTCCTTCAGCTAGCTGACTGGCAGTGCACATCAACAGGTGAGGGAAGGGGCAGTGCAGTGCTACTCTACCCTACAACCAAAGAAATCTGGTCTACCACTTTCTCTGGCATCTTGTTAAAATGACTTCTAGCCACTTTTTGTGGTCTTGAGTGCATAACTTGTTAAAACCTTTGAGTACCTGGATGCTGGTAACTGGCATATGTGTACTCCGCCATATGCCTAGACTCTGTTAAAGCTCTTTTTACTATCTCAAACACTCAAAGTATTACCTAGGTTGTGGTAACAGACTGACGGCATTAGACTAATACTGTCTCATCTCGCCGAAGATTAGCAGAGGTTTTGAAGAAGGGAATTGGAATACAACTCAGAACTCCAGTCTGTCTGCTCAGTGCTGAGTATGAACATGCTAATGCCTGCAGAGCAGATTAGCTGAGAAGTGACTGACATTAAGCATTAAGACATTTTTGCCTGAGCTAACGGCATTGAGCAACATCCTCTCCCACACACATTCCTCACTTGATCTCACTAATTTATGAACATATTTACCTGTCACCTGCTGTCACACGTAGATTGAATAGTGAGAATATTTTGCACATCAGTGACAAAGTTTGCTTTGTTTTTTGTTCTTTTTTGTCCCAGAAGAGGAAGACGAAGATGAGGATGAAGACGATGAAGAAGAGGATGATGAGGAGGATGAGGAGGAGGAAGAAGAGGAGGAAGAGATCGATGTAGTTACAGTAGAAAAGAGACGCTCCACAATCAGCAAGACATCTCCCATGATCACAGGTATAGAAACCATCTGTGTTAATCCCAAGAGCCAAGATGCAAGAGGGATTGTCTCAGGATCTGGGGTTGTGAGTCGGTTCATCAGCCGTGCCCCTCAGGAGCTCATCCTGAAGAGGAGCTCAGTCCATCAGCAGCAACACAACTATGCGGCACCCTCACCCTATGCCTCAGATGATGACCTGACCCCACCTCCAAAGAAACAGAAGACATCAGAGACATCGCGCCCTCCCATGAGAACCGGTTCATCGTCCTCTACATCTTCCTCCTCGTCCTGCACCTCTGCCCCTAGTATTGCAGGGGCCCGCAGCAAGCGCAGCACCAGTGGGGACAGCAGTCCGCGTGGAAGCTCTGACTCTGAGGACAGCGAGCGCCGACGAAACCACAACATCCTGGAGCGCCAGCGACGCAACGACTTGCGATCCAGTTTCCTGACCCTGCGCGACCATGTCCCAGAGCTGGCTCACAACGAGAAGGCGGCAAAGGTGCTGATCCTGAAAAAGGCAACCGAGTACGTTTGTTCACTGGAGACGGAGGAGATGAGGCTCCAGCAGGAGAAGGACAGGCTGCAGGCTCGCAGGCAACACCTCATTCGCAGGCTGGAGCAGGCTAGGACTCGCTGACAGACAACTGCTACAACATAAAACCCCTCACATAGACCCTGGAGGAACCCCTCTCACCATCCTGAACTCCAGACACAGGCCTATAAACTTAAGCACAGACACACAGGCCTTTATATCTGTTGGACTTTTGCACACAGAAACACTAAAATCTCAGAGGACATTTATTGTCAGATGCCGATACACAAACCTGGAAGAGAGAAGAGAAGCGGATGCACAGGGGGGGGGGGTTTGCTGGAGGAACGCTCGGACTTTTACTGCCGCCACTTTTTTTGCACATTTGTTGACGTTAAGAATGTTTAGGGTTTACTTTTCAATCCAGTCACATCGAGGAAAGACAAAAAGAGAAAGAAAGAGGAGGGAGACAAGAGATACTTTGTTTTAGTCTTCAGTCCCTCTCGTTGTTGTTGTTGTTGTTGTTGTTGTTTTTTTTTATATCATTTCTACATGTATGTTTGTTTGTTTTTTTGTACTCACTGTGACACCAGCCTGGAATTGCATAATTCCATACAGGGATGGGTGTTGGAGGGCACTTTGCTTGGAGAGTTCAGCAGTGCACGCTTACCTTTGCCTTCATCACTGCAAAACTGAAAAATGAAACGTAAAAAACTGATGACCGAGGCGTCATTGCAGACACAAACAATGCCACTACAGGTCCTTTTCCCTTCACTCTTCTCACACTGGTGCTCAAACCAAGTCAGTGGATGTATAACTGTGCACCTTGCTAGGCGACACTTTTGTATATAACAATAGTGTACAGACAAAATACACTCAGATCTGCCTTGTTTTATATTTACACTTTTGTTCTTGTTTTTTTTTTTAATATTCAAGTCAGGAAGCTGCCAATAACTGGACTGTAAGTTTATATACCTTTAAATGTACTGTAAGGTCTCAGTTTATGAGAGTCAGAAAAACTTTGTAATATAACTGCATATTTTTTTCTTCTCTTTTTCTTTTTTGTATATCACTACGTTTTACACATTTATTTGCTTTTAGTGTGATACATACTAAATTTGATACTTATATTTTCGTAAGAGAATGCATTCTTGGTAGATATCACTTTATCTTGTCATTTTTCTCTCTTATCAGACAATTTTTTTGTACAGCAGATGTGTTCTATCCACATGTACCTGGACTTTTCCCCCCTTTTTTAAACTTTCCTCTTTTGTTGATATTTTTAACTATCGGGTGCATAGAACTGGGTAAACTGATATGTTTGTTTTTTCACTACATTAAATGTACCTTTAGTGCTGCAACTCATGGCACTTTTGAAATACCTCATTTTTAAAAATAAATAGACAAAATTTCCTGACTTTTTACAACTGTGTCTTGCCTCCAAATTTCTGTATTTTTTTGTCACTCCTCTCAGAAGCCTCACCCTCACAAAGAAAGAGCGCGTCTTCTGAATCCTCTCTGTCTCTGCACCCTGCGGCTGCCACCCCCCCTCCCTCCCAAGCCTCTCACACCCATGCCTAGACACACACACATGCACACCCCCACACACACATTTCCACATCTCTCTCTGTTTCTCTCTTTGCTATACACAGCTCTTCCCGCTACATTGTTCAGGCTGCTGCCATGGAAACTGGAGCAGCTGCTAAGTAGCAGACACGAGAGTGAGTCTTTTATTTGTTAGTAGTCTGTGTATTCCTGCCCGCGTGTGCGTGTGTGTGTGGATATGAATGCAAATGTTCTTATGTGTGTCTACCTTTTGTCATGGTCTGTGTGTGGCCCCCGGTGCCTGATATTGCCAGTGTTGTGCACTGCCTGCCATGATGCCAGGACAAGTCTCGATACTGTTTACCAACATCAGCCACATGGCTTTGCCCTCCTCCTCTCTCCTCCATGCCCCCTTCGATCCGCCATCCCCTTGTGACTTCAGCGCTGGGCCTCGGCCCAAAAATGTGCCTTGGAAAAGGGAATTCTCTAGAGATGGCTGAAAGAGAAATCTATTGCTATGGTCAGCACAGTCTTTTAGAGAGCTCACAAAAACAAATGGACACGGTAAGAGGGGAAATACACTGCATAAAAACATACCGTGAAGGTGATTTTGAGGAATTCTTTTAATCTAGGAAGCTGTTCCATTTTTGCCAATGATCATCGATCATCTTTAGCGAAAGCACCTCAAACACTCCTGCTTATGGAGTCATTTATAGCTTCACAGTCTCTGTGTTTTAGGATTACATAGATTTAATGACAAAACAAAACTGAAAGAGACATCATGGAGGTGCAAGCATCCAGTTTCTTAAAAAGAGTGAAAAGGGAACAAAGCCTTGTAATTTCCTTATGTTTTGTCACTGCAACATGATAATATGATGTATAGTTTGTCTCTGACATCATCAAATAGTGCAATTTTTTAATTGTTTGTATATGCTCAAATATTGTGCTGAAATTCAAAACTGGTGATATTTTAGAACTTTTATGTTGAACCTTTTTGAATTTACCACTTTAGTTCAGTGACATGTTATAGTTTTTTTATGACAACGGTTTTCATCATTTTCTTATAAGCTATAACCTTAGAAAAATAGTAAGTTTGCTGAGTGACACCACATTGACAAATATTTTAAAACAATCATTTAGAAGTTTATTTATGTTTTTTTTCATAAGAAAAGAAAAAAAAATCTTATAATTTTGGTTATAAGAATGTTAACTATGTGTTTGATTTTTATCAAGCAGTGCAAATTTTCAAGCTAGGTTAAATCAGTTAGCAAGCCTAACTGACATTTAAAATTAGAGCTTGAACATGGTTTAGTTGTATAATTACCTTGTTCACTTTCCTCTGCTACAGTGCAGCGAATTACTTCATTTACACTTTTCAAATAATACCAAAAATAAGGTAAGTACCACTAAGTGATTTTTGTAGCACTGTAGAACAATATTTATAAAACAAAATACTGAGAAAAGCCTACATAGACTTTTTCACAGTGAAATTTTTGCAGCCAGATGTTTTGAGAACTGAGCGACTATACTCTAGAAGTTTGGGTTGGAAATTTAGTAAATGGAAACATTGCATGAAACCTTCACATAAGTGATAACACCATAAAGATTGATGACTTTGGAGTTGAGGCAGCCCAAAACTGAGCCTCTCACAGGGGGCGGCGGGGGCGGCGGGGGCTGCTGTATTACATAACACAGGTCTGGCGTCTTTGTGTGCACTTACAGTGCATGTATGGAACAGGAGTCAGGCGTCTTTGTCTGTGTACGAGTTCATGTTGTGACCTCTCCTGGGACTTCCCCTCACCATCTGCCTGCTGAATTCATCCTACTTGGTTAAAGCAGAAAACAAGTTCACAGACAATAGCAGTGAGCATGCAGGAGGGGAAAGCAAAACAGTATATCCTAACAGACACACAATGGACCCGGCTGGTAATATGAGCTAACAATACCCAAACAGCAGTCTCCAGTATCACACTTCCTGTTTACACTATAAGCTCAAACTGCTTCCTCTTGAGAGACACGTTCACTGCCGACACATTTTAACTGTAGTTAATCTCTCTGAAATGAGGCTAATTGGTTTAGAAGGGAGCTGATGTCATTGAGTGGTCATCTCCTGTGTTTTAACAGACATATGGCCGAGGCTTTTCTTTCAGCTCAGTGACCGCCCTGGCTGACTGAAGCTCCTCAGTCCCACACATGACACAGATCTAATGGGCTTATGCCCCACTGACGGGAGAACATTAAAGCTGCACAGAAGATAATGGGGCATGTTTGTGTTGCTCGAGCGTTGGTGTCATCCTTCAGAAATCTTCATTAGATTAATCAACAAACACTTGTTCCAATGTTTCTATTGTCCTGTGGACACTGGATCTGCATTGAACATGTCAACCTTCCCATATGGAGGGAAACAAAGCCTCCTGTGTGTGTTCGTGCGCAAGTGTGTCTGAGTCCAACCTCTGCACAAAGGCATCGCCCATGCACCACACTGGGCTCTGTTTGCCAAGACCTCCGCTATCTGAGAGGATGTGTGAGTGTCATAAGAGCGTGTTGCCATCTGTTGTGGGGTGCAGCACTGTTGCAGGTGTTTAGAAAGGGGGTGTGCGTAGGAGTTAAGGTAAATAGAGGAGAAGAGCCATGTGCATGGAGGATGTTAGAGGATATTGGGGAAGAAAACACAGGCGAGCATGAGCGGAACCGGCACAGCTCCTTCAGGGAGCCTCCTGTCCAGTCTGAGTAATATGCAGCAGTGACAAAGAGCTACAGTAATTGCAGAACACACAGCAGACAGTGAAGCAGAAGAGGGTAGGAGGGAGGGAGCACAAGGAAAGAAAAGAAGGCCTGAGTGTTTGATCAAAGTTTACCAAAGACTGAGGAGATTTGCATACAGATGGTACTGTAGCACAGCCCCCATAATACCTTTCCCTCTCTTTTATTTTTCTTTCTGACTCATGCACGCTCACACACACTCGTACACAAATGTAATGGGGTTTTATTGAAAAATCCATGAATAGCCTTTCAAGAGCACGTTCAGGCGAGGAGACAGCCTTGGCTGTGCAACAGAGCACTGAAAAAGAAAGCAAAAACCAAAAGGCAGGGAGGAAAACAGGATAGAAATAAAGATAAGAACTGAAACAGAAGATGTGAAGAGTGAGAGGAGCGGCAAAAAGAAAAAGAAAAAATCTCTTTGTCATAATCAATAAACACCTTTGTTTTGTGAATGACTCACATTTATTATCTGCTAACGTCAATTCAGATCTTCCTTTCATCCTCTACCTTCACACTGTAATGACTCTGAATACCCCTATTGTGGATTTATTGATAATTTCTTTTAAGTTGAAGACATTATTTCAAGGCAGGTCCTTGACAATAAAACTGATGTGCCAAAACCTGGAGCTCTTTCTCTGACACTCAGCAGTGAAAGCCACAGGTATGTCCAAAACCAGCCTGAACTTGCAATCAGCTGCTGCACCCCTGACAGTATAAAGATATATCAGCCTGTAGGTTTCTGGAAACATGTTTGAATATCAACAGAAGCTCAAATCACTCATTTGTTCAGAAGCATTTATCTGTCACAGAGTAATTTGTGAAACACTATTATAAGAGTAGCTACAAACAAATTTATGGTAAAAGTGAAGCTGGAGAATTTGATGTTCTGAAATAGTTACAGAAGTTATAAGTTACCAACTGTCCTTTCTTTAAAGTCTATCTAAAGCTACAAATGTAGGCATATTTCTATGACCCTGACATCATTCATCAATTAAATACAACTGCGACATGAAACATATTTTACTTAGGAGAAAGAAATTTCCTGTTTAGAAATCATATAAATTGGACCTGTGTGATGGCATGAAATAGGCTGAAATAGGCAAAATTAACTTCTGAAGAAATTAAAAGACATTTGAAAAAAAAAATAGGAATATTGTGGCAACAAACATGACATTTCTGTTTGTTGACATGATATCAATTACTATAACTTAAGTAGAGAAAATATAGTATTTTTCTCTACTGAAAAATATTATATTGAATAAGAAGATCAAACCACCAGTCTGTGGCCCTAAGAGCACTTCAGCAGTGGAGTAGGACAGTGTTCCGATTCACTTCAGAAAATTCACCTCTGGAATGGCAAAAAAAGGACATTTTGACTGGTCCAGTCAAATTCCAATTAAAAATCTGATTGGGATGCTCTTCATGCTCAGGCCACAAAGTGACTGAATTTAAACAATTCTGTTGAATGTTTGATGGTAGATGTGGCACAACCTCTCTTTGGGTTCAGGGGTCAATTATTCTTCACACCGGTTGGCAATTTTAAAATAATAATATATAAAACTAATAATGAGAACTGATTTCTTTTTTTTTGTTTTTTATGGTGGCTTAATGATCTCAGATGTGCGAATCACAAAGAAAGCAAAAAACAAAAAAAAATCTTTAATTCTTTGTGGGGAAAAGATATTCTTCAAATATCTTTTCCCCACATTCTTAAGCTTAAAATACATTAAATAAAGGGTGTTTTTTTTTTCTAATTTGAAAGTGCTTATCATTTTGTATAAAGCTGCATATTCTGTATATACCAGTCTAAGTATGCGCGGTTATGTTTTAAAGGATTCTTGTGCTGTTCCATATGTGTTTATTTGGGGTAATCGCTGGGGCGCTTCTGTGTTTGTAAATTCGTAGTGAGACAGATTCATGACTGTTTCTCCTGAGGAAACAGATAACAAATGGTTTTCTGGTACAATGAACACATGAGCCATGCAAACCAAATGAGAATTAACAAAACTAGTCTATGCGGGGCACGGGGCTAAAGGGATGGCTTACTACTAAGGCAGTGTGATACATATCCAGTCTGACCTCAGGCCTAAACTGACTGTCCGTATATCCCAGTGCTTCACAGATCCAATCAATCAATTTGTGTTTGATCAGGAACAACTCTGTTTTTAAAATCTTCACTTCAAGAGTTTCTTCTCTTTATCAATCAATATTGTTTGTCTCAAATATTTGGACTTGTCATGTTTTATTTATTGAGTTCCACAAGTTCATTAGGTTGTCCTGAGAGCTGCAGGGAAAACCAAGAACAGTTCTCTGATTCTTTACAGCTTTTGTTATACTACAAAATACTTGTTCTGTAACATGGCTGGCAATTAAATGGTGGAAAAATGTTGAAGAAATTTCAGTTAGATGAATAGGTTTGCCTATTCATCTCCCTCCACAGATGTCCATCCATCCATCTGTGGAGGGAGGGAGATTGGTGGATTCTTGTTAAATCACCATTGGAGAATTTGAATGAAAATGTCAAAGATCCTTTCTTTAAAGTCAGGAGGAAAGCCTGCTCTTTGACAGTTATCTGTCGGTTTGTTGATGAGCCAGAGTGTGACAGAGCAGAGGACTGAGCCCGGACAGGGAAGCAGGGTCCTCAGCAGCTGCCTCCCTGACACATGCGCGACAGGGCTCAGTGGAAATCGGGTTAATGAATCGTGGAGAGAGGGAAACGGCAGGGTTACTTTTCTTTCAATACAAACCCCATCATTATCAGTTCAACCAGCGCTCATCTGCACAACACGGAGTGAAGGGACAGACAGTGAGGTCAGTAGGTGGCATTTCTGGACCCGGAGAAAAAAGGACCTCAGACAATAGATCATAGATATGTGCAACACAATGCAACTGCTACTGATGTGTCACAGTCAATTCTTAATGGAAAAATACTATTCTTTCTCTACGTTTATGATTCATTACGATAATAACCGTTAAGATCCAGTTGAATATTGCATAACTCTTTCTTATCCTTTAGTATGCAATCTTTTGTGCTTCACTTGATAGATCATAGGAAGAATCTTTGGTCCATGACCACTCTATTACAGGCCTGTCTGCATTGGTTGTCACCATTCACTGATGGAACAGCGAACCTTAGACAGAAACACTAATCTCACTTTAAATTGCTTTATACTTTCTTAGCACCAATGGCATGTGAAGTGCTGACTGAAGCTTTATTTCAATTTTGACCTAAATTGAAACATATATTATTTTTTTCTTAATTATGCTTTAATCAATTCCATGCGGTTCAACTATATGATGTCAATAAAAGTAAGAGAATATTTAATATATTGTCAGATTTTGTTTTTAAAAATTTGATGTTTTCTTTGGCTAATTTTTCAGTTTTTTGAAAACCATTTATGATCTTACCTTCATTTATATTCATATGTATATCTTTGCCACTATTGCAAAAATTGTCCTTATTGGTTTCTCATTTTAAAAAACCTGTCTCAGTACTGGCCCCTATAGTTATGGCATAATACTTTCTGGTTCACATTGCACATTTTAACTGCACATTACCGGCTGCTCAGGAAGATTAGCATATTCATTAAGTATTTTAGACAGACTGTTGAACGTCAACATGTGTAGAGTAACAAATGTGTTTTGGCTATATAAAGAGAAACAGCAATGGGCAAGCATCGACCGCCTTTTTCATTCATCAGCGCCACCAAGGGTGGAAGACAGCACTGCACTGTTTCACCCAGGACTTCTCACATGTATGCAGGACATACAAATGTAGTGATTTTGACTACAACATTTTTATGTCATACGAAAAACTAATTTATACAACAGTCAACTGGATATGTTGATTTTGCTTTGTTAGTACCTTTTTTCCTTGTCATTATAACCCCTGACTACAAGTCACTGCTTAGAACAGCTATGTAAATGGCTAAAAATATTTAAAATGAACAACCATCCTCCCTACTGTTGTGTTTCCAAAATATGTTTGATGACAACTTGACACTAATAACCGAGCGTTTTTAATCACTGGAGAAAATTGGAAGAAATTAGCCCAAATGCAGTCTCTTTACACAGATAATGTGCTTATCTAAGAGGATGAAGTGTATTAGCATATTTGACTGGCTGTGCACAACCGATTTTTGTATTTGACAGCTGTTGAGTCAGACGACAGCATTGTCCAAACATGTGTCAATGCAGACTAATCTGAACAAGGAAAATTTGGTTGGGTATTGAGGTGGCATTTTGGAAATCCTTTATTGAGCTCGGTTTTATAAACCAAGGTTAATTACAGAAGAATTCAATTCAAAAGGTTAACAGCTTTATTGCTTGTAATGGTGCGGGTTATGGTGTCCATGAACCACAAGCTGGTGTCAGCAAACGCCTAAGGAACATTAATAAACAATGCTACTGTGTTAACTCGGGCGTGGCATTGATTTCTTTAATTGGTGGCCTGGGAGTGGGAAACATTATTGGATTTGATCTGAAACAACCCCCTACTCACCTTTGTACACACATTCCCTCCCTCCTTTCTCTGAAACGCATCAAAAACATTCCACCGGTGGCTCTGTCATTGCTAGACGTGGAAACGATCTGGATTGCTCCACATCTATCAGAGATTTTATAACAAACAAATGTCATAAAAATGTCACAATTATATCAGCATGGATTCAGTTACACGCAAGTAGTTGGCCTATGTAGGAATGAATGAATGAATGAATGAATGAATGAATGAATGAATGAATTGATTAATTAATTAATGAGTGAATGACAATGATTTGTTTAGATTTGGGGGAGGGCTACTCAGTAAATATTGGAGGCTCATTCAGGATGTTATGAAAGACACAGTGATTTGTCTATTTCTTGGAATGGAAATTGGAAAGAATGCAATTCTGCAAATAGTATGCAAATTGGTAGAAGGGCCAAACACAGCAAGAGTCCAAAGAAATACATTTATATTCTAAGTAAAAATAAACTAAGGAAAATACATATATTGGAACTAAACAGTACATGCAATTACAAGTCAAAAAATTCAGACACATCTCACAACTTTTAAACTGTTGAGAACAGTTTAAAATAAAAAAAGGAAGAAAAAGGAAAATAAACATTTAAGTTGTTAAAGTGATACAATTACTAAACATTTTAAAAATATCTAACATGGCCCTGTTCTGTCTTATTTTTGTTGCAGCAGTTGTGTAGTTGTGTTTTCTGTGTTTTTCTCCTTTCCATATAAAAATTTTGTAATATTTACATAATGTTCCAATTGTGTTTTGCAAGTGAATGCCATCAAATTGTTGTACGAATAATTGTGTTTATTACAGATGTAAAATAAATCACACAATGTATTTAAATACATGGTTTTTCATCTTGCTTGCTGCCTTACAATTCAGAGCATGAATTCTGCTTTATCATGGCATTCTTAGAAGTGGATAATTAAACTTATCTATAAAAAATAATTTTAAATTTGTATGCAGCCGTTGTAAACACATACAAATACAGTATTACATGTACGTTTATCACAGTTGAGCTGCATGAAAAAAAAAATCTGAATTGTTCCAATACTTCTGGAAAATCAACTGTGATGGAAAATTTCCCAGTACCTTTGGGGAACTTCCCCATGCTGAGGAACATGAACGTTACAGTCACATCATGAACAGGTAGCGCCGTCAGCAGAAAGTAAATTAGCCTGGCAGTTGGAGCAGCTGCACTGATAAGACCTCACCCACTCAAAATTCAATCAGACAAAAGAAGATATGGAACAAAACAAGCTCTACTGTGCACATATTTCCTCTTTTGTTGATCTCATTCTGTTGTCTGAAACCTGGAGTGATTAATTTGCATCATGGGATATTTCCTGCACAACATCCGTTTCCCTCAATCCGTTATTCTTTTGTCTTTCTTTGAGCTGAATGAGATCCACAGCTTAATACAGTGACACGCTGAAGTGAGTGGACACTGCACACTCTTTTGATACTCTGCTGTGGCTCCATCCATCACTGATAATGGCTCAGGACAGCTGTGTGTTCAGTCCCCCCTCTCTCCATCATTCTGAAGGCTTGAGGCAGAAGGGTGGCTAGAAGGAGGAGGTGTACTTTTTCCTCATCTTTTTGCTGATACTACATTACCCATCATGTGATACAGAGCAGAGGACTCATAACCCCAAAGTGGTCCTAACATTCCCCAACTCAACAGAAACCAGCCTGGGGCCAGGCCCAGATGGTTGTGGGCCCGAGGGAGCATGCATTCTGCCACTATCTGGCTCTTGATCTGCAACACGGCTGGAATAACTCCATACACACACTAACTCACACACACAGAGAGCTTTTGTTTATTATTATGCTGATTACCTTTCAAGAGATATTGTAGACTCTGGAGCAGATCAATTGAGAATTTTCTCTACAGTGATTGGCTGTTAATCTCTCCATGCCTTTCAAAGTGTACCTGAAGTCAAATCAATAAATTGGATCCCGCTGATGCTCACTTACATTTATTCAAAATGCAGTTCATTTATTCAGTTGAACTGCATTGCTCCACTCACATAAATACCTTTTTCAGTCAACCTCATACAGGGGGTGTTGTCTGTCTTAGAAGATTAAAAAATAACTCACAAGAATGAAAAGGTTATTTTTCTACAAGAAATGTAACATAAATATGAATATAATTATGAATTCAAATCACATAATTTCTTAAAAACAAGTGTCTATACTGTGTTTCTTATGCTTGTCCCCAACCCCTGAATAAAGGAAGTATTTGTACCTGCAGTAAAATGACCTAGAGATTGCTAAATTACATTATCACCTAATGGTAGTGTACATGTCATTGCAAGGTAAGAAAGGAAAGAGAAACTGTGCTGTGGGATAGACAGACACAATAAGAGTGTTTAGAAATACAAATTAACTTTTGCTGATTTATGGTTTTGACATCACAATTTTAACTCTTGTTTATGGCATGAAAATAGAAAAACTAACACAGTTAAGAGAAACTCAGCATCACCATATATTTTTTGTTTCTTTAAAAATGTCTTAACTTTAATCAAATGTCATATTTTTTAAGTCAAACTAGGTGAGATCATTGAACAAAATCTTTGCACCTGTACAATTTATTTGCCATCTGGTGTGGAGGTGTCAGTATCCTCTGTTTTGACTGCAGCTGGGAGGCAACCATACAAAAGAAGTGGGCCACTTGTGAATGTCTTGGGTCCTGGGATGGCCCTGGCACATGGTATATTGTCATTAATGTGGCTATCTATTTTTCACAATTCTTTTCATTATCTTAGTTCTTTTGGCCTTCTTTAATGAAACAACATTAAACATATTTTTCTGAAACATTCCCATAGTGCTTTAAACTTACAACAATTTATTTTGCCATATCTTAGTTGTATATTTGTTTACATTTTCATTTAACCAAATTTTCTTCATATATGTGCAATATTGGTACTTCAGAAAGACAGCAGTCTTGCATTACCTTTGCACATCGGTAGTGTCACACTAAGATAAAAAATATCTACTTTAATGCAATTAGATCACTTGGGCAACTTGTTTGTTAGGCGTCATGCCAGAAAATGTCCTTCCTGGTGATGGAACTTAGTTTTATATTAGTAAAGTTAAAGTGATGAATTATTTAAAAATATATATACACATTTTTTAAGGTGACATTTGTAAATTGTTATCACCCAGGTATGCTGAGACAAAACAATGTGGTTTATTTTGGGGGCACACTTCTTCATATTCCTGTCTAATCTGTAATTTAAACAGTACATTGAGGTCAGTTCCAGTAAATCTCCACAGATGGCAAGCTAATGTTATTCAATTAGCAGGTGATGTGGAAGGGTGTAACCTGATCCTCAACAAAACACCAACCCAGCACACTCCCTGCTATAAAAGACACCTGTCAGAAACAAGAGCCTCCTTTACCCTGGCTGCTAAAGAAAAGCACTCTACTTGTCTCATCATCATTTAGGACTTAGGCACTTCAAAGCTAGCCAGGTACAAAAGCAGTGAGATGGTTGCCTTCAAAAGAACAGCACAAGTTATGGTAGGTTGGCAGGGGAAAAGAATAGCTCTGTAAATCATAGTGGGGAGAAGAAAATATAAAAGACAAGGCAGAGAGACGCAGTTCACCTGTTCTCTGTAACACAATCACTTAACGATCCTCCGGGCGCATTGTGAGGGAGGGCGCTCCTGTAGCTTGCGCCCTCGCTTTGTGCCCCACTGGAGCGCAGAGATCATCTTCCCCCTTTCTGCAGACCCCCTGACCCTCTTTCTGTTCCACCCACACACACCCATCGAAATTAGCCTCACCCCTCAAAGATTAAGATCAATGTCATTCATCGCGTTTAGAGTATCAGCCTTTGATTTGGACCAGAGAAAGGAAAGGGAGGCTCACAGGGCACCTGGGAGCTGTGTGAGGAAAGGGCAAAAATGTCCTCCATTAGATGGAGATGAAAGTGGCTTTTTTACTTTCCCTTGAAGCTTGTGTACATTGTGTGTAAAGGCTGGCTGATTTCTGAAGCTATTACAATTTAACAAGTGTTGCGTAATGCGGAACTCTTTTATCTCAAAGTGGCATTCTAACACCTTTATCTAAAGTTAAATAGATTTTTTTTAAGTCATCAGTATTGGTCAAACATATCTACAGATTACAAATGCTGATTATATTGCTGTCAAGGTCAATGCTAACAACGTTTTCATGCCTCTTAAACTCATTATTCTGCAATCTGAAGAGCCATCCAACCATTTTCAAACCTAGGACCTTCTTGCTGCAAGGCAACAGTGCTACCAACTGCTCCACTGTGCAGCCCATCTGAAGAGCCAATAGCTTGATATTAGCTCAGGAAATGTGGATAGAGAATTTCATGGAATGAGTTACATGACTAAGCAGCTGCATCCAAATCTTACACCACTAAGTCCAACACAAAGTTTTTAATACAGTGATGTAAAACCTTACCACTGAACTCTAGAGCAGAGGAAATGTGCTCTACTGTTTGACAATCAACTGATTGTCAAACAGTTGTCTCTGGAGTGACAACTGTTTGACAATCCAATATTTGAACGATTAAATGTGCTGTGATTTCACTTGGACATTGTTCAAGTGAAAAGTGAGGCCACCTTTGCAATCTCAAGTCTTACACAGCCTCTAACAGGTTTTATTTCCGAATCACTCTGTAATTAGTACACTTCATCATCCCATCCATTCTCAGCAGCTACCCACAGACTGAAGGTTCACACAGCTTTCACACAGTGCAGGTCACCTGGAGACACCCCTCCTATCTCAGTATGTCATGCTGTAAGCATGTTGGTAAATAGTCATGGGGAGACTGCCACACATTTCTACAGACAGTCTCCTCCATGGACAACGAATTTGAAATTTCCATCCAGATGTTATTAGCCATTTGACAATCTTTTTAGACATTTTGTGAAGAATTGCACAAATGTTCATAATTTCTCACCACATTTGACAAATTCTCCTCAACAGAATTCATGTCTCCTAGTGGAAGTAGACTATGTGAAGCAAAATATCAACATCAACAGTGTCCGAAGACATTTCTGCTTAAAACACATTCACAAACAGTCACACAACTAATAACACAGAGCTCTGTGCGAAATAGTCTGACCTGGGCCTGGTGTCGCAAATGCTTTCCTGGGAATAAGATGACGCATTTTTTGTTATGCAACTACATCAATGAGAGCACATTTTGATGCTTTGGATGATGCATGGGAGAGTCTTGATGGTGCCACCACCTCCACCACCATGTTTCACCAAATTCCAATTTTTGCCTCTGTCAACAGAGCACCTTCTTCCCTTGTTATCATGTGGATTTTGTGTTTAGGGTAATATAGAGCTAGGTTTCTGACACACAATAGGATTTACCTTGTAGACCAAAATGTTTGATTTAGGTTTATCTGACCAGAGCACATGTTTGAGTTTCCAACATGGCTTGGAGCAAATTGCCAGTGGACTTATCATCACTTTTCCCATCAACCATTTAATCACTCTCCATAAAATCAAGATTTGTGACCGCATGATTAAAAGTTCTGGTGGTTAACCACAACTTAGGCGATGGATCTCTGTTCACACCTCTAGAATTAAACTGGGCATTTTGTAATTTTCTGATCCATGTGATGATGGATCAAGCAGTGCTGTGTTTCCTGCTCTTCATTACACTGTTAGTTCAGTAATGCTCACTAACAAACCTCTAAGATCTACACAGAACAGTCAAGCTAAGATTAAATTGCACAAAAAAGCAACTGAAGCCACTGAATATTATTGAGTGTTGTCAGAGTGAAGAGGGTTAAATAGAAATGCACACTAAACTTCTCAGATTTTCATTCATAAACATTTTTTTTAAAAAACTATTCATTCTTTCCCTATCATTTTGCAAGTTTGCACCACTTTGTCTACGTCTGTCACATACAGCTCACGTCCCAACCTTCCTTAAAAAAAAGCAATAAAAAACAATATACAAGCATTGCCTGGTTTAACATGAAATACAAACAGGCTTTTGAAAGGCACTCTTTTTTTAACATCATCATCGGCACATAAAAGGATTCAAAAGTAATGTTGACAAGACAAGATCTTGGTACTTACATTTTCTCAAAATAGTGCACTTACATAAAGGCAACTTCAAGCAGCAACTGAATGTAATAGTCCTAAAATATACAGTTTTATTGGTGCTTTTTTATTGATGACAATAAAGTAATGAAATGAAGCGGTTTCGTTCATCTGTTCTGCCTTGCAGGATACATTCTTGCCTTTTTGTGTATTTTCTTCTTGTGTCAATGCAAAAGTTTCCATTTAAAAATGTTTAATTTTTTTTTTTAGCTGTCTGTCTCTCACTCAGTAGGTCCAACCCCTCATTACTTCCACTTCTCTCAGCATTACAACAGGGTTCTCTCTGTATATCTAGACCCAGACCTTTGACCTGGCCCATAGGTAAGCTTAGCTTTTGCACAGAACTGACCTTTTTCTATTGATACCATTCTCCATTGAAGTTCCAAGCCTTCCTATCTCCACTCTCTCGCTCTCTCTCTGCTTTCCTACCACCCCCAACATCCCCACCCTTGGAGCCACCATGGTTTGTGACGGTCTAAATGCCCCCTTTTGTTGGCAGAATGGACCTTTTGTCTGCACCCCCTGCATGTGCTGACTAAGGGACATCCAATGAGCCCACTTTTGAGTCTACACATAGTGGTATGAGAGGGATAGAAACAGAGGGTCAGCTTAAGCCTTGCAATTAACCCTCACCACCACACCCTCATCCTCTTCCAAGTGTGTTAAAGGAATTTTTAGATTCAAAAACTTTTTAGATGGTTGGCCCCCTTCCCTTTATATATCTTAAAATGTACCTTGAAAGGCCGCTACTCTTATCCTTGCACCTTCAGTCGAGTTGACGAAGTAAGCTGACTGATCCTTTACACAAAGTTGTAAACATGGCTTGGATTTACATGCATAAAAACACTTGAAGAAAAAAAAAAAATCCATCAAAGATCCATGTTGAATCAAGATTTCTCTATTTAGACAGCAATTTAGTTTTGAAGTAGTTGTGTGAGAGTTACTTGACCTGAGGAAAGTGCAAGTACTCACTTTCACACAAAAAAGACCACATTCTTGATTTAGCACAAATTTTGGTTAAAATTCTGTGACTTGAAGTTAATAAGAAAAGAGTAGTTCACCATCTTACCCCTTATGAAAAAGTATGAGTATTCAGAAAAAGGATTGGCAATAAAAACCTAGGCAGCAAGGGTGATCTTTATTGTAAATATGTTTTTCTTATAGTTTGATGATCAAGAAAACCAAAAAGAAAGCTGATTTACAGAGGTGCCCATTTTAATTTCAGAAACTAAAGTCTAGATGGGCATGATAAATTGAATGGGAGTTTCGAAAAGTATGAATTATCTGGTGCAATGGAATGCTTGAAAAGAAAGCTTAAATCTAATTAAACATGATTTATCTGAATTTAAGAGCAACGGCTCTTTTTTTCCATGTGTAGCTCTGCAATGCATTTTTTGTCGATTATCTCCAAAAGTGAAATGAATTATATTGAAGGGATTAAAATCATATTGCTCTAAGCCAAAGTAAACTGAGTTCGCATAAATTAAATTTAAATGAACTAAAATATGCATATTGGTATTGCATTTTATTAAACTGAAATGTGAAGAAAACAAACACCAATTTCTATCCACAAAAGCATCTAAATTGACAGGACCTTGACATAATGTCATAAACAGAATTCTACTTAATTTCAACACTAATATTATATTAAAGGTTTCTTTTTTGTTAATCTTGGACAAACAACCTAAACAGACAATGGTCTAATGTTGTTGTATTAGTGGTAAAGACTTTTTAGAATTCTCTCAAAATATATAAAAGAAACCAATAAATAATAAAACAGAAAGACAAAAAAGAAAGACTATGACTGGTTACATAGGGATCTATAATAATATTTTTCTGAACATCTGCTAATACAGCATTTTGTGGACAGCGTGTAGACCTATAATTAATCCCTTCAACATCCCTTTTTTTAATAGATTTCCATTAACGTGCTTTAAAAGGCGATGCTTTTAAACAATATCTAATTCATTGCACACCCGAGAGCACGCATTAGTGCTGAGTAGCATTTACTGGACATCCTTTAAACATCTTCCTTTAAAATCCAATCCGCTAATGTATCCAAATCACATGGCTGTACCGGGCCATATATCTTTAATTGTACGTCGGTACTTTTTAACAAGAGTCAGACGCCTGCTGCAAACTCCTCTACACATCAAAAAGCCGCCGCCAAGCACCTAATATCCTCTGCCGTTACAATGCTGCTGTTTCACCACCCATGTTCATAAAAAGTAGTCCTCTCCTCCCCGCCACCCCATTACCCTCCTTTCACTTTGATTGGGCTAATTGTGTTTCCTGCTGAATGCAGTAAACTGAAGGGAAGCAAGGAAGTGCATATGTACGTACCCTGGAGCGAGCATACAAACTCCAATTCACACCGTAGGCAGCTTTTCTAACAAGAGGCCATTAGAGACAATGGACAGGCTCGTTCACTTTCTGAGGGTCCAATTTACAGAGCCGTGGCAGGTATTAAACCCTGTTGAGTCCTTCAGAGTTCAAACTCCTAGACTGCTTTGTCGTGCATTAGAAATAGTTCATTATCTTTCACTGGTTTTCATTATGGACATAAGTTGGATTATAACTTCTGCCTGGTTAGAAATACTTTGAAGTAACTTGAACATAATCTAGATTTAACAAAGACTTTATTTGGAAAGACAACATTAATTTAAGCAGTGAATGGTCACATTGCTGTCTGTGTGGATTTTAACAGCTGGGAAGCCACAATAAAGTACCTTTCAGGCTTTGTATAAATGAATATGTGGCAGCAGTATTATGATATGAGACTACCACAATTTGGTAAGGGGTGGCTGTAAAGTTTATGTGTTCAAATCCACCTTCTCGCCATAAGTAAATGTGACATGTAGAAGTGTTCTGACTGATTTGTATGACTAGAAAAGTGCTATTAAGATTCAGTTTATTTACCTCTCTAAAATCAGCAAAAGTCTACAAAAACAAAGTTGGACCACTAACTTTACAAATGCTAAGCTTTCTTTGTGGTAGAATGGTCACTTTTAAACTGACTAAAAGTTTTTACAAAATTCTAATACAAAAGATGGATCTTTTATATTTAGGAAGCATTTCTCGTACATCTTGAGAATGCAACTACAAATATTGACTGAAATATGTAAGCTTAATCAAACACTGGATTGGTCTTAGAAAAAAAGAATTGTGTCTGTGCATATACTCCTCTACATTTGATCATTAGCAAATGGAAGCATTTTAGTTGTTTTTCTTTAAGCAGGAAAATATAGCACATTTTAGCAATCAGTGGTTGGACTCTTCCAAATTTCTAATACTAGAGATGCAACATGTGGCCCAGCAGGATGCGACAACTCATCAGTTTTTAGTCACAGAGATATCACAAAACCACAGTGTGGTCACCTTTGTTATCACAGCTTCTCATTCTCTCTCTCTTCATATCTCTAAATCCGAGTGAGCCGCAGTTGGTGGGAGTAGGCAACCCGGGCCCACTTCACAAAAACTCTCTTAACCGCACCAGAACTCTAATGGCATCCTGAGGTGTATTTCCCTTTCTCCACTCTCTCTGCCTTTCTTGATCTGAAAATTCACCCCTCTGCCGAGCTGGTGACCTGGTCTGTGAGCTGCGGCTGTGGCAGTGGCAGACAGCATGTTGCTAAATGGGAGGGAAGTCATATGTTAGCAGTTTGAACCTACAGCCTCAATTAGAGGCAGCTGTTGGTGTGCTATCGCACCACATCGGAGACGAGGTGGGGGGGGAGTGAATTTATGGTCTGCGTCTCTGTGGCGACCACTGTTTGATGTGCAGATAATTAGGAAGTGAATGACTTCCTGTGTGTTGCTGCTGGAAGGGGCAGCTCCATACAATAATAATAAAAAAAAAAAAACAGAAAGAAAAAGAGAACAAGGAGATAAAACAGCTGAGAATTAGGAGGCATATCATTGTATCAGGGTCAGATGTTGTGGTACAAGAAGCCGGAGGTCAACTGCTTTTTATGGGTAGTGCACCCATTATCTTCATGTGTCTTCATGCGTCAGGAAAAAGGTACACTTCCTCACAAGAAACAGAACTGACCACTAGCTTTGCACTTGTCCAAACAATCCATAACCAAAAATTAAGCTGTAGAGTGTTCTCAGAAAGTATTTGCCATCATAACTTCAGTTTTTTAGAAATAGCAGCTTTTCAAACCAAACAAAACCTCTTGAAAATATAATTGCCCCTGTTGTTAAACCATGAACTAACTGTTATAGACCAGATTTCAGATTTGGCTTCACAAGCCATAGATTCATGGTTCTGATGACTTCCTTTTTATTTTCTTTTTTACCTGTAATAAGTGGAATAAATATTTGAAAACTGCTGTCTTTTGCGCAGCTCATGATTGTCTGGTTTAAAACAATTTCTATTAAAAATTTAAGTATGAGAAAAGGCAGATCACTTTCTGTAACGAGGGAAATCATATTTCAAGTTCATTCTAAAACCTGTCTGTCCTTGTCATGTTTTCAGAAAGTTTACAAATTTTGCAAGACAAGCTAACAATCTGAAGAAACAGAGCAAATCAAAGGACAATCTTATGCTTCTACAGAGTAGTAAAAGAATTCAGCCCGTCTGTCCAAGCTTGTTACTTCAAACATCAATCTGCTTTCAAATTTACCAGGAAGAACTTTCTGTTGAGGCAACTGTCCAAAGTTTCTTAAGAGCCTCAGTATTAACTTAAATGCCACTTGCTTGTTCCATAGCAACCCTTTATTTCTTCACTTTCCTTCACCACCAACTTGAATGCCATTTCAACTTTAACCTCCTAAGGCAGAGGTCACAGTGTCCGTTCAGTGTGCTCTCAATATTTTTTAGGAGGATCATGATCAGCAAATCCATTCTAGAAGGGAAAAAAACCCATTTACAATAAAAAGGAATAGTAATTGATTCAAAAAGTTACTCTCAGTCATGAGTTAAGTCGGTCAATAAAACTCTCCTGCAGAGTCTGATGGCGACTGTATGAGCAACAAAAGAGCCAGATTGTGATGGTCAGCATCCTTTGTTTCTCTCCAGCTTTTGTCATCAACGAAACACAATAGGAAGGAATGCTTGGCTTTCTGCTTGAGTGATAAACCTAATCAAGATGATAACAAGGTTCTTTAAAGTCTTTAACTATTCTTCGTAGTATCAGATTAGCCTGTTACAATCAGACCCCTGTAGATACCCAGTCATGTGCAATGGAACGCAAACTTTAAAAAACAACGGCACACATATGCATACATACAAAACCTTCTTTACATTTGCTATTAATAAGCAAACTAAACATATTTCAGTCAATAACAAAGACATGTTTGCATATTACCTTGGATATCTTCTTAACCACAAGTTTTGTATAAAAATGATCATTTAGAAGCAAATACAGTTAACAAATGTGTGAGTACTTCTCAAATTGTTTCCACATTTTGTCATGCTACAAATGCGAAATTATGTTTATTTCATCAGGATTTTATGTGATAAGCCAACATTTAGTAGTACATAATTGTGAAATTGAAGTAAAATTACACGTTTTAAAGAAAGTCTACACAGTTTTATATGTAATACTTGGAGTTTCCCGATATGTACTTTGAGCACAACATAAATCATCTGTTCTGGGAAAGTTTCAAATATACAAATAGCATCAGGAAAACTCACCAGACATGTCAAAAATAAAGTTTTGGAAAAGTTTAATTCAGGGTCAGACTATAGAACAATGTTCCAAGGCGTAAATGTCTCAACTTGCTGTTCAATCCATCATCTCAAAATCCTTACTGGGACAGTTTCATCTTGTCATAATACACATAAAATATGTTTAGATTTCTTTTTGAGTATATTTTGTAATTATTTAAAATGGGCAGCATCTACAATACTCTTGAAGAGTTTTGCAAGTGTGTATTAAGTGTTGTAGTTTTGCATACAAGTCTACATAAACATGAACAATTATCACTGTCCCTGTTCAATGTGTGCTTTAAATTTTCTGGTTAATTGCAGGTCTTTGCAACAAATTGCACTCAAACAACACACACAAAAGATACACACATTTATCACAGTCAAAACATACCAACCAAGGACCCTTGCAGTTCTGCTATGCTCACAGGAATGCAGGGAAATGGGAAAAAATTCTTCTTTGATAAGAAGCTGTTTTTTCATGCGGCGTAAGGGGCTGAGAGTGAGTCTTCCTATCTTGTTATGCTTTGCATTTGTTTTAGTCTACAAGAACATGTGATGTGATGAAGCTGGTATCTGTTTTCCCATTACAGCATGTTCTTTGGTGCCATGGGAACACAGTGCCTGCCAGTTGCTGATGGAAAAGAAATTCTGCGCTTGAAGATGTGGTGGGGTACTGAGTTTAAATGAAAGGTGGGAATTTTCCATCTTTTCTTTTTCTCCCGAACATTGGAAAAAAAAAAAAAAAAAACACTGGCCTACCCCCTCATTGCAGGGATGCCGCTTGTCTGTGCTGAGGGTCCCTGACAAAAGGAATTGTGCAAACGAGCCCTTAAAATCCCTAAATGGTTGTGGTCTGCTCACAAAGGGGGCCAAAGAATGCATTGCCGGACAAAGGCCGGCCCCGGCCCCAGCACTCTGGCCTGAAGTGATGAATCCGAACGGACGCATGAACGTGGGCTGAGTCTGAGGCCATGGAGGCACCACCTCGCCCCCCACTGGGCCAAGCAAAAGGAGCGGACTTCAGGGATACAACGTATACTGAGGGGGCCTCAAAACAACCAAAACTTACTAACTACCCTTAACATCCATAGGCCTTGATTGATATGGGAAACACATGCTTGCTTCTCCACCCTCCATCACTTTTTATCATCCTCAGTGCCTAAAACTATCCCGCCGCTCAAAGCACACTTTACAAATCAGATGAAGGCAGCCATTATGTACTGATTTTATGAACAAAACAGGTTTATATTAGCAGATAAGTCTTGCTTTATGAGTATCCAACTTGCTCCATAGGGTCAAAGGCTGTAACGAATGGCAAAGAAATATGAAAGAATAATCAGGAAATCAAAGCACTGTGAAAAATGTATAGTAAGTCTTTTACCAAAGAGTACTGCCCCTCAACAGTACAAAATACAAAGAAAAATAGGTGATTTGCATAGTTTAGAGGTGTAGAAAATGGCTTGACAAGCCAGATTAAAGCGCTTTGAGGAACATTTGCACTGTAAAGGGAAATAAAAACACTTCTTACTATGAAAGTTAGAGTGCTTTAGAGCAAAATAGTTAAAAGCATCACTATAATATATCCACTCTTCCTCTCGGTCAGTTCACTCTTTTTTTGTCAATTTACAACTCCACTTTTATGTTGCCATTTTGGCAACCAACCATTTGCAACACATCTACTTGGACAATTGTAGATGAGTTTATTTTTCTCTATAGTACTTTAATTATAAAGATAAGTAAACTATAAACGGTCCAAGCTAATGCTTAATTTGAGTTAAGAGCACAATATTTCCTAAAAACTTTACACTACATCTTTTTTCATTGATCATGGCTCTCATTTCATTTGAATCAGTTTCTAAATTACCTCCTGTTTAAACTAATGAAAATTGGTTTAGACAAATACGATAAAACATTTTGGCAAAACATTGATCAGCTCATTCTTACATGCTCCATTTGACTGCCAAAGAAAACTATACATCCATTCCGCTTTCAATTCACAATTTGTTTTCCTTGTCCTTTTCAGGAATACAGTTCCCAGGTGCATATACTCTAAAAGTCATAAACCCTTTCTGACCTGATACAACAAGTAAGATGTATTCATGAAACATGCATCTGTCAGTCAGCTCAGTCAAGCAAAGGCTGAACAGATCCCTTCTTTGCAGCTGAAATTGTTCTTAAGCAAAATGTGTGCAAATGTGAATGTCTATAAGAGTGGATGTGTGATTAAGTAAGTGCCCTCTGTGCTGATACTTTCTTTTAAACCTCAACCAACTTCCCAGCAATTTGAGCTGAACTTCACTGAATGCATCAGACAACAGACGTGAGCCTTGTCAACAAGCCTTGGCTCCTACAACAGCTGCACTGCTGAAGATGAGGTGAGACAGACATAACAATATTATATTAGGGCTATGTTAGAGACACTCAAATCCTTGTGATTTGTCATTTTTCTGGTTTTAGACCAACCACATTGAAGAACTGGATATTTTTTCATATTTATCATATTGCTATGTACTACCACAGGGATATAGCAATTAATTTTTACTTCCCTGTCACTGGTCATAATTTTATAGCCAGTTTAGTTACAAGTGTCTCACATAAAACTGAAACGCATTCAATCTAATTGGGTTCCTTACTGCATCAAACCAGTTTCTCCTTTAGTAATGCTCTATTTGCATGGAACAATCTAACTAAAGATCTGAAGCTTATTTCTCAGAAATAAATAGCAGTAAACAACGTTACAGTGCACAATTAGTGTTCATATGTAGGAGGACAAAGAGTACTGGATTGGAATGATATTTTTGAAACAGTATGTGCTACTACATTGCCAAACGATTCATGTTTGGGTGTAAAAAAAGATTACAGGACCTTCAAGCAATTTGTAGGGTGTTTATGCGTCAGTTGAAGAGAGCTGTAGGTCCGTGTTCCCTTACTGGAAAATGAAAACAAGGCAGTGCAACTTTGTTTGGCCACAAAAATAGGTAAATGTGGCCATTATTAAAAAAAATAAGTTGAAAAAGGAACGTTGTTACTGCCTTACAGTCATAAGACCTCAAGCTTCCCAATACCCATGTAGGACACAATACTTGGACAAATTAAGGTGTTCTTGTCAGAGAAGACCAAATTTGAACTTTTTACTCTACATGCAAAATGTTGGCAGACAACTAAAACTGCACACACTCTGACAGCCACTCCCAGAGTGAAACATAGAAGGGGTGAAATCACATTGTGGGCATGGTTTAATTTAGCTGGGAAAAGCTAGCTGGCTAGAGTCAAATGGAAAGATGGATAGAGCAAAATACAGAGCAATATGGGAAGAAAGCCTGATTCAGACCCCACAACATTTGGCTGGAAAATCACCTGCTATAAGGTGAAAGGTCTTGACATACCTTTCTGTGTCCATCTTTGACCTGACAGAAAAGCACATACTCCTATTCATAGTATTTTAACTCGGCAAAACTGTATGTCATGAATTAGTCTGAGTGGACCCAAATGTATATAAGATGACACTCACACACATTGTGTTTTTACAATAATTTCTGTAGAGGGATCAATTCCCTGATTTATACAATGCCTATTCAGAACAAGAGAAGAAAAAAAACAATTATACAACTGAATTTAAATATAGATTTTTTATTATTGCTTCCCAGATTAATCATCCTCTCATCAGGTCTCCCCTCACTGTTAATTTAAAATGTGATTTTCCCTGTTTTCTTCTTCTCAATGTCTGACCTAGTATTCTCTTCGTCTGTAGCGTGATTGGTGCCACCCTCTGACTTAAACCGTTACCATCCCTTCAGCATGCATAGTATTGTTTTTGCAAACTTTTGTTCTACACGGCGGACATCTGCAGAGACCTCTAGTGGACCCTAGCGGACAGGTATAGATGACAAAAATTACTTTCACACAAGTTTCGCTTTCAAGCGGACGGTAGAGTGAACTAAGTGGTATAAATTGGGCATAGAAATACAAGAATAGCTACAATGGAATGGTCTATATTCTGACAATTTTCATGTGTCAGAATGGTAAAGTCAAAGCCAAAACTAAAGAAGACTTGAAAACTGGCATTCACAGATTCTTCCTATCTAATCTTACTGATGGAGCATTATTTTGTTACAAGAATAGCAAAAGTTTGTTCTCCGGATTTGAAAAGCTGCTGGAGACTTACACCATAAGACCTACACCTGTTCTTGCCGTTGGTTTAATTAACAATATGCAAGGGAACACTTTGTGTAAAATTTTTATTGTAATCAAAAACTGGGGAAAAAAAACAAACAAAACAAAAAAAAACATTTGTTCATAGGTTCCACCTCACAATCCTAAAACAATACATTTTGTGGTAACAAACAATAAGGTAACAAAATATAAAAAGTTGAAGGAGTGTGAATATTTTCAGAAGGTACAACAAATAAGTGAAACTTCCAACAAACTTTGTTACAGATATAGTGATAAGATAAGGTAAGAAAGATTAAAAATAATAATTATCATTGTCTTTATCTATTGTAAACTGTAGGAATTTCTTGCTTTGTTTATCTTCCATGCGTCTTTTTATTTTTCATCATTGTAGATAGCTGAATTGTGTCTTGGATCCCACTGAGAAGGATCTTAAAATTACAGAAACACATGTGTCAAAAAACCAAGTAACAGTCTTCTAGTTAATTTGGAACCACCAATTATTCCTGCTTGCATGTCTTTTTGGAATCTAGAACAAACCACAGTACTCAGGAAAAGAAAAGTATGCAACCATGTGGAGAGCAAGTAGTTTTCCACGTAGAAAACTTCAATACTTGAGATTGGTGCTGGAGGTCTTGTCCCATCACAGAATTGTCCATTCCAAATATTACAGAAATGTTGATATAGGTCTAGCAGTTGCAATTTGTCTTCAGTAGGATCATATGTTAAATACTGTTCTCTGAAGAGGATGCTTTTGTGTATTCAATGAAAGCCTTAGGCCTATTTTACTCACAATAGTTGTATTTACAAAGTCCTGACTTCATATCCTGCCTGAGTTTTTTTGTCTTTTTTGGGTTGGGGCCCAGATTTTCTCAGCACATGCATCCTAACCTAAAGAAATCCCTTTTACATACCTCCTCAGTACTTAAGAGGCTTATTGATGACATAACGTGAAAAGTTGTGGCAGATTTGAGCAGGCTCAGCACAAAAAAGCAAGACATAAAACTGAAATATAATCTTTCCATGTTTAATTTTTAATTCAATACAAATCCCATTCATTCACAAAACAAGGAACAAAGACAGTTAAACCGTGTCCTGTTAATGGTTAATATCTCACTTGCCACTTTGCTTTCACTTCTTGAGGAGGAACACACATGTTCACACACAAAGCACCGCCTAGCACTTGTTTTATTGCTTTTGAGTGGGTGGCGTTAGCAATACCTCTCTGATTCATACCGCTGTTTGAAGTGGGATCATTTTTCCAGCAGTATATCTGCCATTCACACAGGTATCCACCCACAGACAAAGTAATTTTGCTTTCTTCCCACCTTGTAGTTTAACTGGAAATTCACTTTGATATGTCACAAATGGCAAGAGTTCAACATTTTGTCACTAGCATCAAATAAAATACGTAACACCAAAGGTATGACGAGGGCAGGCTAGCAGATAACAAACCATGGAAAACGAAAATGAAGGGTCTTAAGAAAGTATGCATTTAAGGCTAGATATCAATTTGATGGATCACTATGAATGTACCATTGTGGGGAAGCATTTGTCCTTGGCACTGTACCAAGCCTATCATGCAGGTAGTTCTCATAAATGGCACCTGTTGTCCAAACCTCACCCATTTTCTAAGCTGATTCTCGTAAAAAGCTTGACGTGGAGACATTGGTTATGGCAGCCCACATCTACAGTCAGTTATGTCTGAAAAGGGTTTTTTTTTTCATCTGCTGAAGCCTTCTTATTCAAAAAAGGCTCCACAATAGCCTGCAGTGGTATTTGTGAAAGCTAAAACTAGGTGGCAACATTGACTGGAAATAGATTTTTTCTTGTATAAACTGACATCAGGTTCTCTTATTTATATCAAATGTATGTTTTATTAAGATGTGCAACAATAGCACATTGCCTTGGATAAGCATATTTACAGTTTTCTACTGCATAAAGATATTGGATTTTTGTATTTTTATTTTTCATCTTCTTAATGATCACAATGGTCGAAACCCTTCTAACGTTGGAAAAATGATCAGGTAGTGACTGACTCAATTGGTCAGAAAAATTGTCAACTTCTCTGCCACATGAGCCACTTACAGCATGTGGCAGAATGAAGAGTGTGCACAGTGGCAGCACTATGCTTTGCTTTGCTTGTTTCCTTATGTCATCTCATTTGGGAGACACTTGAGAAATCTTGTAGTAATGCCACATTTAGCTGTACATATGGCACCTCTAAGCTGTTATACAAAGTCACAAGCTTTTTCAACATATAACAAAATCCCCCAATCCCATGGCAGCGGGGGCTAGTTTGAGATTGCTTTAAATATGCAAAATCTTCAGAAACAAAGGAAGACAATGCCTCTGCATTACTTGCATAAATCTCTGTTTCTCCATATGGAATCGAAACACAATGAAGATAATAAAGTGATTAAGGTTTTCCAAACAATATGTCGATACTGTTAATGAAGCTGGCTACATCCCATTTTCTTTCACTGTGTTTAGCTCATTTACAAAATGCAGGAATTCCACCTCCAAGCACAGGAAGCTTCTTAAAAGAGGAACTAAAGCTACAAGCTATGAATGTTAGCCACACAGGCCAACAAAAAGTGGAACAAAAGGTACATAACACCCCACTCATTCCTTTAACACAAGTCATGCCAAATACTGTGTAGTGCAATAAATTAATGTCCGATTAAAATTGGCTATCTACCCTGCCAAATTGTCATGGAGTGGCACCATTGATGCAGGCTGCAAAACCAAGCACATCACCAATCACCCACTAGCTAAGAACTGAAGACAACATTCTTGAGTAGATCCTTCTTTCACGGGCTTGATTAGGGCTGAGACTAAAGTTCTGGGGTATGTAAAGCGGGCTGCACAGGACGTTACAAAGGAGCAACGAAGGAAGGGCCACCCTGACAGCTTTGGTGGAGCAGTTTTTTGAGGGGGTACAGGGGTACCAGAGGAATGGAAGACAGAAACCGGGTGGGGGGGTGTTCGCCTCTTCAAAGCCTTTCCGCTGGTTCTGTGGAAATGTGGATGCTGAATGTAGGTGGGGGGAGTAAGGGGGAGGCAAATGAGAGAAAGAGAGCATTAGGAAGCCCTCTCTTTGTCGCTGGGATCGGTAGGGGGGGGTGGTTAGACACTGAACGCCTCAGGAAGATTAACCGCCAGACCCGGTCGGAAGCTGAAGAGTAGGTGGGTGTGTTGCAGCGAAACATAAAGGAAGCCCGCTTTGTTTCTGTTGTATGATTGGATGCTAAAGAGGAGAAATGGAATGTAAGAAGTAGAGATTGATTGATCGGTACAGTGGAGAGCAATGAAGAGAGGGAGTGGGGACGTCAGCGCTAAGCCTCAAGTTGCTCCCTGATTCTAATGTGGTGAGAGAAGAGGATAAGAACTAGTGACTTGAAAAAGAAATATGGAGAAAATAAGCCACAAAGTAGATGAATGGTGGGAGTGTACAAGATTGAAAACTGACAAAACTTTTTTTTTTTTTTTTTTAGAAAGGGAACATTGAAGAATGTTATGGTGGAGAGGATGAAACTGGAAAGGAAACTTATATGGTGGAGGTGGTGGGCTTTCCTCAATATGGATTAACGAAGCTCTGCTGTGAGGAGAGGCAGGACGGGGTTAGAATGAAGGGAGGCAGGATGGGATGAAAGTTAGGGTGGGATGGGGAGGGTGAGAATAAAGAATTGCCATTCGCTTCACTCACTTCACTACGCAGGAACAAAGCATGATGGGAGGTACTTGACACAACACTCTTCCAGGCCATGTACTTGTACGAATGTGTGTGTGTGTAGTTTGGCTTCTCAAGAGGTACTGTAGCTTAAATGTGAAATTTTATCTAAAATCCTATCTGGCAAACACAATATTTGAAAGTAAACATCCATCTATTCCAAAGCTCTTTCATGAGTCTCGACTACTGTTTTATTTATAATGAAATATAAGTACAGTTTATTGAACTTGTTGCTAAACACTTGAGGGAACTAAATCAAACAGACAGAAAACTTTTAACATTTCTGTAAAATTTCAGAAAAAAATCTTTGAAACTGAAAGCATAACAAAAAACCGAGTGCCACGCAGTAAAATTGTCATCTTTGCAAACATGTAAATTGTTTGCAAAGATGGCAGCTTCACTCCTATCATGAATTACAAGAGTTTCAAAAATGTACTTGTGTTAACGTTCCTAGTAGTTTATCAATAACAAGACTGCATCTCACTGAACTCCACTGCATTATTTTAATGTTTATCAAATCCTGTTTTTGTTTTGGACCATTCAAATAAAGCTATGTTCATTGTAGTGTCTTTCTACATGCAGGTATGCGTTGGATTTACTTGCGAAGTGAGGACTGATTTTTGGAATGATGTCACAGTCATATTGAGCGTGTTGTTTTTGGATGTTGCAAGACCAGTAGCTAACTGTTAGCAACACAATCCTACGATATTTCCTTTACATGTAATGCATTTAAACATGTAAAGAACATACTAACAAACAGAGAATGTACAGTAGTGATTTGTGGGATTTTGAATGATGAGACAGTAAACCTCAAACATGCAATCAACTTGTCTACTTCAGTGAAGGTTTTTTTATGAGAAGTCGCCAAACTAAATTAGAACTCAGAAATTTTCAACTTTATGTCAAAATTTTGACATCATAGGCCATTTTCTTAGATTTTTTCATCTCAAACATCAGAAATGTCAACTTTTAAGATTATGACAAAATGGTGCAATGGTGGCAACGGTGTTAGGAGTTTGTCTAGTACTTGGTGGGTCACAGGTTTCAGCCCCCTTTCCATCCGTCATTGTGTCCTTGGGCAAGACACTTCACCTGACTTGCCTGATGGTGGTAGTCAGAGAGCCCAGTGGGGTATGGCAGCAGTCAGACTGCCCCAGGCCACCTGGGGCTACTTCCCAGTAGCTTGCCACCATCAGCGTTTGACAGAGTGGGTGGTTATTAATAGTTGAATGACTGAATGTAGTGTGAAGCGCTTTGGATCCCCTAGACTTGATAAAGTGTTATACAAGTACACACTGTTTTACTATTTTTTAAATAATAACAATTATATTAATAATAATAATAATAATAATAGTGCTTTCTTTCCTTTCCCAATTCATGTCAAATGTATGTGTGTGCTGCTGTATTTTAATTTCTTTCCCACAACAACAAAACATTTTGTATGAACCCTTCTTTAGGCTTAACTTTATCTCTCAAGCCAGTGAGATGTTGTGACCATGTGTGTTTAGAGAAAGCCAATGTTGTGAAACCAGAGTGTGACAGCTAAGCCCTTAGCTAAAGGTGCCACAGTTGCATCCAGATATTTACACAGGTATGACCTGCACAGCAAAAGGGCATCTCAGGTCCACCTTCATTATTTTTGTAGAAAGAAATTTTCTTTGTACTTCACGTACATACAAACAAGCATTGACAAGGAAACAAGTTGTGTTTTTCATTTCATACCAGGCCCCATGTACATATTCTCTCCACAATTCTACCTGAAAAACTTTGCTTTGTTGTGTATTAAAAGTTGTTATTTGACATAGCATGACTATTTGATGCACAAGCCAGCTTATTTGCATCATGTGCAAACAGTGAGGTTAGCTGTACATTAACTTTACAAAGGAGGAAAGTTAAATAAACTTTAGCTAATTCTTGTATTAAAATGTAAAAACAGAAACACTAGGGTTTGTATGCTTCTATTTTGAATTAGTATTTTGAACCAAGCAGAAGAGAATTAAACTGCCATTTCACATTTTGTCATGCTAAAAGATGTACAGCAGTGTAATGCAAATAAAGAGGGAGTAATTAATTAAGCAGGTATTTATTAACCACAAAAACCTCTCCACCTCTATCCATTAACTAGCAAAAAGAATAAAAGGCGAAAGCAGAAAAGACCCTTGAACTAAAGGAGAAAGCCTTTGAACTTTTTCAGCAAGTCTTTCCCCCCAAAACAAAAACAAATTCTTTGCCTATCGTCTTTTTTTTCTGTCCTGAATTTTTTTTCTCACTTGTTTTGGTCCTCTGTAAAGTCACTGGTCTTCCTCTTTCTAAAGCACCTACAGCCCCCAGCTTGCTCCTATTGGGTCCTCTTTGGTTTCCCACTCTGAGTGCTCACAGCTCCTGAAGTGATGCTCTTTGTGTGGGGTTCAGGGGTTGTGCCTATTAGCGTGAAGAAAGCCCTGCTGAGCCTTATCCCGACCCGGACGAGAACGCAGGGCTCTTTACCCCAACCTCAGTCCGGCCAGCCCCCTTCCTCGAACAGGACACTTTCATCCTTTTGTCAGGAGGTCAATGAGCAGACCCCCAAAGGGGAAGGAGGGCCCCCACCAATAATGATATGCATGACAGTCATTGTATAACCCCTATGGGGGGGGGTCATGGTTGGTTGACGTAGGTGGGACATGGCATGGAAGGTGGACTGCTAACTATGGATGGTTATGAATTTCCACAGGATCATCTCATATTTCTACCATGATCAAGTATGAGAAATGCAGGAGGCAACAGAGGTAGCAACATTCTTGGGCCAAAACACGTTGCGTGATTTTTCTTTACACTTTCATTCAGTTCATTTAGCATAGAGAGAAGAAGAGCAAGGTTTTATTATCATATTTAAAAAGGAATATTACATTATAATATCATAAAAAGGGAAGCATACACCTAATCTGAACTATTTTTAAAAATAATTTTATTTGTTTCAAACTTTTAACACTGTTAGGTTTCCTGACTCTAAAATACATTAATATGTTACATTTATATTAGATATGAAGAAGCCAAATTCTCTCCGGTTGGAAAAGGCATAAAACAGTTCATGACATCTGTTGCTGGATTTGAGATAAACCATTTGTACTTTTGAGAATCCACATGAAAAAATTAAATTTTCAAACTAATTTTTAGGTTTAGAAAGGTAAGAGATTTTTTTTTTTTTATTGTTTACAACATCGGTTTTATTTCTGTTCATGTGGGTGAGATGTGCAAATACAGAGGGGAAAAAAGTTAATTTTGCAAACCATTTGTGTTAAATGTGGACAGGACCTAAAGGACATGACACTGCGCCACAGTGTCAAGTATAAAGGAGATGACTCTGTGCACTGCTGATAAACTCTTTTCTGTTCATGTATTAAGCTGACTTGAGCTCTGCCCAAAGAATCAACAGAGATTGTGTATGCAATCTGAAAGGAGTGTGTGTTTGTGTTTGTCTGGTTATTGTGAACTAGTTTAATGTTTGAGCAATTGCTTCAGAACAATTCTCATTTTTGTGGCTCCACAATCCTTTCCACATTGCTTCCTACTCAGCTTGAACTAGAAGTGTCATTTTAACTGATGCAGAACAAGCCTTAAATTAAAGCGATTTCACGGCTGTTTTGTAATATGAGTAATTTTGCATCCACATCTGAAACTGTACAACATGGATCCTAAAGAAGGTCCAAAAGTAATACAGAAAACCTTTGCACAACACATCAATTGAATAGTACAACACACCTACAGATTAAACTAAAACTAGTGTTACATTACTATTTCTTTACATGGTACCTGGTCAAAGTAAGTAGTGCAAACTAAGTAGTGCAAAAAAAGCATACATAAAAGTAATAGTGTGGTAAAGAATTATTAGATAGCGTCCACATGAAAATATTGTTGTTTTAGGATTGTAGGAATCTGCCTTAGAACATCACACTTTGAATAGTTTTCACATCTGTGTCCAATTGGAACTTTGGGTTTCTCAAACCAGTTCAGACTGCCCTTCACTGCTGTTGAAATGTTTGTGTTTTAGAATATAATCACGATCAACTATGTTTTGTTTTGTTTTGTTTTGTTGATGGTCAGTTACAACAATGTAATTATAACCTCTGTCATTAAAAATTACAGTTTATATGCTTTAGCTAAAGCATATAATGATTATTTGAGGACATCTCAGCAGTTAATGAGATACACTGTTTTATATTTTTTCAAAAATTTTGAACGCTCATTTCAAATCTCTGTATTTATAAATTAGTTTAACTGGGGTTTTTTTTCATGACATCTCAGTCTGATTATGTTAAGATTATTACTAAAAGAACAAACATATAAAGACCCTTGGTTTCATAGATGATACTATTATAAACTAGTGCAACCTTTGCACTACAGCACCTAAAGATACTCTTCCTGAAACTGTGCAACTGTGTTAATCACATGAGAATGACAAGATGGGACAGCTTGTTCTTCTCCTGCCAGTAAAATTATTTTCTTACGCCTTTTGGATGAGTGACAGAGGGACCACACTGTCAACTCTGTCTGTTCTCTTGCTGCGTGTCACCTTCTCAAGACAGATCCAAGACCTGTGTCTGCATGCGTGTGTGTGTGTGAGAGAGAGAGAGAGAGATGAGGATGAAGAGTATTAGCCAGTTCCCCGCTGATAAAGCTGCGAGCGTGAGCTGCCAGAGGAGAGGGGGTAATTATGGGACCTGTTGTGTTGAAGGAAAGCCAGGCCACCGAGGAGGGATTAAGGCCGTCAATCTTCTGTTTCCCTTCACTTTGGTCCTGCCATCACTCTGCTAATTTTCAGCGTTCCTCTGAGCTACTCCATTGACTTGGATGCAAGATTAGTAATTTCAACACATTATGAACTGAAGACATTGCTTGAAAAATATATAGATATGATGGACAAAGACAAAGCCGATGGGTAGTAGATGTTGTAAACTGTTCCTAAAATCCAGACCAAAACCCCCCCTCCAAAATAAAAGCCAATTACTTTAGGAATTTTAATTTGTAAGGACAGAAGATTATGTTCCTTTTTCAGCTACGTTATACCTTTCCTTTTTGCTACACACAAAAACCTTTGCAAATGAAAACTGAGAAAAAAGCTGATCTGTATTTGAATTCACTCCTACTAGGTCAACTGAACCACTTTTTTCTGCAGTTTTCAACTGGACGTCTATTAGGATAGTTTCTACCAGCATTAGCCATCTAAAACTTGAAATATCTTCCTGCAAAATAGATGAAGTTCAGTCAGATTAGTTGGAAAATATAGATAAACATTTAAAATCTTACCAATGGTCCTCAATAGGATTAATTGCTGGCCTTTTTTGGGCCCTTTGAGCACACGAATGTGCTTTGATTTAAACCTTACCATTCCTTTCAGTATTGGTCTGTACATTTCTGCTTAACTAAACATACCCCACAGATATGTGAAAGCCCTGCACCAACCAAACACACAATCATACACGCAAATGCCATTGTGCTGAGAAAAGGGAGTTCTTTGACAGCTCCATTACAAACCCCACACTAGCCAATTATCTGTTTTAGGGTGATTGTCTGCCCTCCTCTACCATCAGACCGCCTTTGATCCCACTCATCCCTCCCTGTGTCACTCTAGATCTGTGCACAGGTATAATATTTCCACCTGGGAGCCTGAACACTCCTTTTAAAGTTCCACTTGAATCATCCTTGCTGCCTTTAGAGGCATGAAACAAACTACTTCCTCCTTCTTTTTAGCTCCTGATGAATCACGGATCATTTCTCCCCTCATCATCTTATCCTCTCTTTCTTTTTATCTTCCCTACCCCGCTGCCTGGGCCACTGAAAATTGGGCGTCTTTGAATTATGCTGATTGCAAGTGGCAGATGGCAATTAAATAAGATGAGGAAGTAAATTCAGAGGGGAAAAAGGGAAAAAGCCAAAAAAAAAAAAAGTCTCAAAAGCAGCAAGAGGTGGACAAAGTAGAAGAGACGGGAAAAAAAGAGTTAGAAACGTAAAGTAGAAGGGTAAGAAAAGGAACAACAGAGGTCCCTGCTGGTGGTTTGTTTGATCAGAATGGTAGTCATCCCAGGCTCTTTTTATGGTTCAATCATCAGAGTTGATTCATCCAAATGGATACCAGAACACAGTAGTTCATCGTACAGTAACCATCTTCTATCCCTCGACATCATCCTAATACAAACCAGACGCACGTAATCGTTCACACATTACTTTTCACTGCATATACGCTGTCAGCTTGTCCTCAGTATCTAATTCTGTTCTGATGAGGGCATCATAAAAGCAGCCGAAAAAGAGCAAATTGTCTGAAATTACTGACTGAATAAACTTGTAGAGCAATCTGTGTCTCTTTATGTCATAATATTATCAGAAAGTTCCCAATGGTGGAACCTTTTCCAGCAGCCAGAGCGGTTTTCTGGGGCTATTCGTTTATTCATGTTATTTCCACTGATGGAACCAGAGTCCATTCAGATTACTTGTGCAAAAGTCTACCTCAGAAAGCAAGATAGAAAAATTATAGAAATACATCTTTTATACACATAGTAGTTTGTTAGATTAAAAGTACATTTGAAAAAGAACCTTTAAGCATTTTCATCAGGTTCATATTTCTTTTATTAAAGCTGCTAGCCATTCCATCGTTCAGTTTATATATGTTAAGTAATGACAAAGCGAAGCAGGCCTTACTAACCCTATTTTAGAAAATTATGTTGAACTAAGTACACAGCTCAAGTTAGAGATGTGAAGTTTAAAATATTTCAGGCTGTGACATCTGTTGAGGTGCTAACGCCTCTAGACCTGCAGTCAAGATGTACAAATCCCAAAACAGAAGTGTACGTTTCAGTATTTACCTTAATTAAGGGATTTAGTTGTTTTAAAAGTTTTCAATTGGTCTGTAATAAATTTGATACAGTTCAACGAATATTTTGTGTAAGGTCAAATTAGATTTTTAAAAATCTAAATGCTCTCTCTGCCTCTCTCACTCTCTCTCTTTCTCTTTTAAATAAAACTGAAAATTGTGTATGATCTTTCTACATGGTGATACACCACATGACTGCATCACCTCACACTTCTCCCATGTGTGAGGTAACAAGTTTTAAAAGTTTTTAAATCATACAGAAGACAAATCTATAAAACGATTAAGGAGACATGTTCATTTTCTCTTACTGTCAGCAGTGGTACCATTCCTGTAACGTGCAATACATGAGCTATGCCTATCTACAGAAATCATTGGGCAAAAGGTGGAGTACACCTTTTTCCACCACAGCACAAGACAGAAAAAACAAGCATGCACATACACAACCAGAAAATTTTGAGAGACAGTCATGTTGTTTGACTGAGGAAAGAAGCTGGAGTATTTGGAGAGAACCCACTCAAAATCAGTGGACTTAATTAATGTAAAAAGCCTGATTTTGCACACCAGTGGAAATGCATGGTTGCTAAAGGCAGATGTAAATATTCCTGTATATTAAATTTAAGGATAAAATTTGTTTCTGGGTGTGTGTTCAAGTCAGTCAGCGGCTAAATCCGTGGAGAATGGTGTTTTTTGCTGCTCTGCTTTTTGTGTATGTGTGGTACAATTGTGCAAATGTGTCCGTTGATCATCAAAGGGCAGCTGTGAAGACACTGGAGCGGCAGGGATGTGAGCATCCCCACTGAGGTGTAGAGACACACAACCAGAAATCATCAAGCACACAACACTGTTTTTTTCCATTTTTTTTTTTTTTTTTTAAAGACAGTGAAAGAACATCATGCCACTTCTGTTTGCCTGTAACCCGGGCAACTCTGGCACAGAAAGGCACCATGTCCCAACCCGGTGCCCGTCTTCCTAAGTGACTCTGCTCATCACCCCACCCGCAGGATCTTTTCGGCTCTATCCAGCATCATGTCAACTTCACCCCTCTTTTTACCCGGCTTCCCAGCAGGCTCTTGACTCAAACTGGCGCAAAAATGATGCCAAAGAGAGGGGCAGATCCAACCCGACGTGGGGTTTGCCTGTGTGAGGTACATCTCAATCAGCAGGGGCACAGACCAGAGAGGCCCCCTCTTTCCATCCCTTCACCACCTCTATTGGCACAGCACACTGTCCTCCACCCTCCTTCCACCCCTTTCAGCTGCCCCCACTGTCCTCACATGAATGCAGGGAATCACACTTAGCTCTCCCCAAAATGAGGAGTGACGAAACAATGCCAGGCTGAATAAACACTTTGATAAGTAGACAGAGGGTGAGGAGGACAGACGACAGAGGGGACGGCAGGGCTTAACAGGGACACTGATGGCTTTATATAACAGAGTGGAAGAAAGTGTTCCTTCCCTCGCACACTTCTCTCTGTGTCTGTCACCCCGCCTGGCTGAGTCTGCCCCTGCTGCCCATGGCAGAAGCAGAAAAAGTTAAGACCGCAGAGAAACTCACAGAACAGGAGGCCGGAGACGGGAGGGTGAAAGCAGAAAGGATGAGACCAGACAAGGCAGGACATTATCACAGCAGGGGGTGAGGAGGAGAGTAAAGAGGATGATGCTCAGGAATTGCATTCCCCTGCCCATCTCTTGTTATAATTATTTTATTCCACTCTGCTTAAACCTCTTGTCCTCATTTTCCTTTTGAGTGTTCTTTTCATACTCTTGAATGAAAGTTTAAGCTGCAAAACCAAACCACAAAGATGAGCAATATTTGACTAGATAGTTGTAAATGATAAAAGATTGATACATCTCGAGTGTACATAAACAAATTGTTTCTTTGTTTTTTTTAATGACAGGAGGGATTTATAATGCAACATACCTCACTGAACTTCAAAAGCAAGTCCTGGGGACACAAGCAATAACTTACTGTGTACCTCCTTCAATCTATTCAATCTAAATAACATATAAAGGGTTATAAATATACTGTAGATACATGATTACAGTTTAAAAAATGTCACCCAATGACTTAAAGAAATTATACACTTTTTCTAGCCATTAACAAGGTTATCTGTACCACTAGAGGCGAAACAGACCCTATGCATGATCTGCAGAGCTTAACAACTTGTACAGTATTCATGGGTTTGCAAGCTTAATCTTCCTTTAAACATTATTGTTGTTTTGTGACTTAGTCTTTCTTTCTTTTTGAACCAACTTATAATTCTCCAGAAGGTCTACTTTCCATATGGTCAGTTGCAAATTTCTGTCAAACTTAAAAATGACAATTTCGAGGCAGGTGCTGATTTCTTGGTCAGAAATGTCTCTGTCCATCTCACTTTTAATAAAGCTCAATTCATTGTGAACATTGACACTGGTGTTCCTGCAGTTTCCAATTTATGATGGAGAGTTTGTTCAAGAACAACTTAATCAATTTATTTTCATCAAAGTAGGACTATTTGCACCAGATGTTTAAAACAAATAAAAAAAAAATGTGTTCAAGATGTAGTTTGCTTAGGAAAGTCTAACCATATATTCAAGCCTGTAAGTACATTTTTGAACCTGTGTGAGAAAAGTCTACAATAAATTATTGTTACTTATAAAGATCATGGAAGCTGTAAATTGTATAATCATCAATACATCATCAAATATTCAGAGTATTCTGACAAGCAAGCTTCTTCTGTTGTATGTTAATTTGTTATCTGAGAGAAATCTGGCATAAAATATACCATTATCAATATGGAGGATTATAATACACACTGTTTTAAATTTGGCATATATCAAACAAAAGAGTAAAGGTTGGACTCTGGTGTGTGAAATTAAGCACGCTTATTTTTTCTAAATAACTTTTTTAAGTAAATAAAACCTGGTTTGTCCACAAACATTTAATGGCTCTTGAAACAGCTGTCATACATGATTGCTTCAGGGAAAGAGAAGTTGCTCACTGGTTCAGTTAGTCTTAAATAACTTGTCGGCAGATGAAACATGTTAATCATTACCATATTTTTCCAATCGCAGACTCTTCCCTGTTCGTTTCATTCCTGGTAACTTTTTACAGGCAACAAGCAAGTAAGGCAAATGTTACTGATATAAAATATAAAACATGCAGAAGAATATGTATACATATGTCAAATGATTAAAATATCACAATCAATTGCATGTTGTCCATAGTTAACTTGCAACTAATAATAAATTGATTGCATATTTTCATAAATGGTTCTATGTATACTTGTTTTATTCAGATATACTTTTGTCATAACTGCAACAGTACCAAATATGCCAAATATTATGAATACTATTCTACAGTAAAGTCCATAAAGCTGCCACATTCTCTAAAATAATTGCCTTAGAAATACACTGTTATGAATATACTTCCACACAAAAAACTTTGTTTTACCTTTCTTGGAAGAAAATGACCAAAGGCAACAGATTTTAAGTGGTATCACAAAAAGGAAACAAAGTATAAAGCATAAAATGTAACAATGGGGAGCATAATACAGAAGTAGGAGTCGTAGTGTCTAAAAACAGGTTATCAAGGCCTCAGTAACATATCTAAGCTATGAGACTTTACGTCTGGAGTGATACAGAAGGAAATGTATGAATGCAGAATTTGCTCACAGTCAATATGGATGTGTGCCTCTGAAAACTCCTGCTTGGATGTTCAATGTACATAAGTACAATAACAAGAGTTGACAGCAAAGTGAAATTCATCAAGATTTTGTTCAAAAGTATAAAGTAAAATTATGTTTAACTTTTAATTATTATTACTACTACTTGATTCTAATGCATAGTTGCTATAATCTGGCTTGATTGTATCAATAATCCTACAACTCAGCATAAAGAGAAATATTTTATGCTTTTTATGATTCTTGATATTAGATGTGCAGGGTACAACTGTGTCCCCTCCTGTCTACTGTTTACATCTTCTCTCATTCTTCACACACATAGAGTTGTCTGTAGCCATTCATGCATCGTCAGCTGCCATGAGGTGTTTCAGACTGACCCACTTTTTTCTTTAAGTCCAAACAAGCCTGATGTCTGACTTACAATGTGAAAGCTCCAAATGTGTGTCAGCAAAACTAAATCAATAGTATTTATGGAAAAACAGCCAATGGCTCAACATCTGAAATCATTTAGTAAATGTGTGATAAAATGGCAACAAATGAAAACAGAATGAACGAGAAAGGTAACCTTGCACTGAATTTCTATTGTTTGTGTTTTTGTGCAGACAAGGCCATATATTTAGAAGACAGCTCTGTGATTAATTACATTTTCCTATGCGCATTGTGTCCATAAACCAGTGCTTGTGAGCCCCGTCCTGTCCTCTGCTCCCCCCTTGGGTGACGGGTGTCATTGCTGTCACTGTCACAGCTGACCCGCTCAGCAGCAGCACAGACTGAGTGCCGCCTGTTCAATGCAGACATGTCAGCAGATTTTCAGAGCCCCAGTGCTCCCGTGAAAATGTGAATGTGTGTGTGTGCGTGTGTTTGTGTTTGCCCTTGCCTACCTCTGTGCTTTCTCTCAGCAATGCATGGAAAATGAAAAGCGCTGCGTCGGGACATTCTGTGGTCCAGAGTTTCCATGTGTGGATGAGGGGGGTTTAACATGCATCAGTAGCTTCTCACTCCAATGCCGGATCTCTGCTTAGAAGACATGAAAAGCTAAAATATTTGTCATGTGCCTCTGGTTGTTTATCTTGTCATGTAACGGAATTAAACAAGTCGCAATTACTCTCGGAGTCATCAATGTGCAAAAAGCACTTGTAATGCAACACTTGGTGAGAAATGTGTGAATTTTCTTCTGGATTTTTTCTTCTCTTTTTCAGACTGTATTTTTTACAGCCATGTTTTGGAAAATGGGAGCAACCGTTTTTCAGACAGTGTAGCAGGAAACTTTCCACTTTGTAAACCAGTAAATCTCAAACATAATATTTTTCTAAGCAGGGACCTACTTAGTAAAGTGTAAGATGATGTCTTACACTTCACTAGCTAGCCAGAAGCCTAGCTAACCAGAAGCCTATAAGTCAGTATTGCTCTGCTTTACCCATTTTAAGGGCAGTTTTAGTCTGTGTTTGGGGTTATCCTGTAATATCACTCAATTGTGTTCAGTTTTTAGCTGACTGACCCAAAGTGTCACCAATAGATAAATAAAAACATGTTGAAGAACAACTCAGGAACCTCCTGCTGGAGTATCACAGTCCAGAGTTACATCACCATAGACTTAGAATCTGCCAAACGACAAGAAAAAAACAAGAAATTCCTGCAACATCTATTATTTCCAGCACAAAATAAAGGCAAACATTTTACAGTCAGAGAGGACATAGAATTGCCTACACAGTGACATGGAGTTTTTAGGAGTCAATCGTTCAAATCCAGAAATACTAGACAAGCTGAAAAACAAACTGTTGGTAGTATAATGCTGAGACTCTGTTATACTTCCAGTGTTATTGGAGCATTGCGCAATATGAATTAAATGATGAAAACCTAGGACCACCACAGTTGTTCTTTATCTTCATCTCAATTCATCAGCTAAATGGATGAAACTTGGATAGTGTTTTACAGTGATCCTAAACACAACAGATTTTGGAATCAAGGCACAGCCTAGTTTAACTTGCTAAATGACGTTTATCCAAATAGAGCTGGTGTGTTCAAGTCTATGTAGATGTTTTGTTTTACGCCATTATGCATGGCCACCAACAGTGGAAGACGACAGGGTCTGATGTACCAGCCAGATTGTTGGAGAGGAGTCCAACAATGGGCCCTGACACTATCAAATTATGGTTAGGAATATTGTTTTCAAAAAAGGCCTGCTGGTGAAGAACAATATAAGCCCAATATTCAAGTTGCAAAAAACTGAACGATCAGGGGACAAGGACTTAATGAAGGTGACCAAGAACCCAATGGTTTCAGAGCTCAAGTGATCCTCTGCAGAGAGACGAATAATCCAGAAAGACAACCATATCTGAAGCAATCCACCAATGAGGTGTGCATGGTCAGATGAAAGCCAATTCTTAATGAAAGACACATGGCAGCCCATCTGGAGGTCACCAAAAGGCCCCTGAAGGACTCAGACAATAAGAAACAAGATTCTCTGGTCTGATGAGAAAAAAAGTTGAGAGGTAGTGTGAATGCCAGGTGTCATGTTTGGAGAAACCTAGGCATGAGTCCTCACCATGCTAATAGTGAAGTATGGTAGTGGCAGCAATGTACTATGGGGATGTTTTACAGCAGCACAGACTGGCAGACCATTCAGAATAGAGAGAAAGATGAATGTAGCAATGTACAGAGACATCCTGGATGAACACCTGCTCCAGAACAACCTTGACCTCAGACTGGGGACATGGTTTATGATTCAGCAAGTCAATGACCCAAAGCACATGGTTAAGGTCTCAAACCACTCTATTTGTGGCCTCATATTCAAAAAGACTTGAGGCTGTAACTGTTGACAAAGGCGGATCAAAAAAAAAAAGAGCTAAAAATGTGAATGCTTATTTAAATGTGTTTTCTATTTTTTTTTTATTTGCAAAAGTGACAAAAAATGTTTTATGTTGACACAATGGGATATTTGTGTGTAGAGGTTTGAGGAAGGAGAGCAATTAACTACAATTTAGAACAAAGTTGTGACATAGCAAATAGGGAAAAAGTAAAGCCTTATGAATACTTTCCAGATGCACTGCATATAGGAGTGAGGATCTATAGGTAAGCACCATGTGTCTCTTTTGCATGTAACAGCTCCATGTGCTAACCGCTTAAGGCTAAAATAATCTGCAATGCAAATATGCCTCACATGCTTTGCTCCTTTTACCCGTTATGACATCCATACATTAACTGTTTTTTTGTTTTTTTTTTCATGTTGGCAATCCCATTTGTTTTTTCCTTTTTTCAAAAATGTGGAAAATCTGTTTACCTAACAAAGCAAGCTTGCTGACATGGAATCAATAAATTGCAATGCAATGAAATAAAATTGCAGAAATTGAGTTGTCACCAGCCTTGTGCAACTGTTTTATATAATTCACTCAAAAACTAATGAGCCCAATTTCACACAGTGCCTAAATTCCCTAGCCGCTTTCTTGCGATGCAGTCTGTTAACAGCCCCTTGGGCAATGTGTGTCCGGGTGTGCTCACACAGTCTGTGTGTTACGGTGCATTCTGTTCACTTGTAGTACTGGGCTCCTGCCGGAGGAACGAGGCTTGGCGTTCACAGCAACGCTTCGCAGCCAAACACAGAAAATGTTCTGCCAGCTTTATCTAATGTCTTTTCAAACACTTTACATTCCATCTTAACTTGCACAACAACTTCTGCTCGAAACACTCTTTCTCCTTCTTGTATCTCACCCCTGCTGCTCTGCAAGTTGTTCACAAAACCTCTATTGTTCCTTTAGGGGTTTTTGCTTATACATAAAATTTTTACAGTGTACCTTTGTGATGCACACATATCCTCAGGGTAAAGCAACTGACGTGAGTAGGCCTTTCAGGGAGGGAGTAAAAATGTTTCATACAGTACATTGTCTTCCAAAAGTATAACCTCCCTTTAAAATTCAATGTGCTTTATTTGGATTTCATGCAATAAAGTAACACAAAGTAGCACATAAGTGCTAAGTAGAAAGAAAAAGATATGGTGTATATTTCTCAGCCCCACGTAAACTTGATACCAATAAATACAAAACAATGCAACTGGCTGACTTCAGAATTCATGCAAATTAGTAAACAGGGTCGATATGTATTGAATCTGTTCAAAGATAACTTCACAAAGCTGGCAATTATTGAAAAACAGCAACACAAAAACTATTATTGAAAAAAAAAAAAAAAAAGTTCAAGTTGCTGTCTACCTAAGGCCGCACTGGGGATGCAGGAAATATGGACGATGCTCTGCTCAGATGAATAAATCTGACCAAAACATTTTGGATCATACACAAAATGGTGAGTGTGGTGGAAAACACATCACACTTGACACCACTGTGAAGTATGTTGGTGATAGTATTATGTTGTGGAGATGCTTATTTTCAGCAGGGACATGAAAGCTGATAGAGATACAAGCAAAAATACATGCATTCTTCATGGTTACTGATACAAGTAGAATGAAACTATGTTTACGAAATAAATGAGAAAAAATAAGAAGATGCCATCTCTGGCTGTTAGCATCTTCAAAAAGCCTGTTGGGTTCTGGTCTGCCTCCATAAAGATTCTGTCAACGACCTCATCCAAATGGAAAAAAAAACTTATTGTAAGGAAATATGAGCAGTTTAATTTCATATCTATACATGTATCCCACTGATAACTGTTTTTTTTCTGTACATCGTCTTTTCACACTGCCTGTTAAACCCCGATGCCAGAGACACATTATTCTTATCAGAGATCAGACTTCCGTGCAGCCAAGTGTGATGCCTGGAAGTTAAAAAATCCAGGTTCACTGAGGCCTTGGGGAAAGTTTGTGAACATCCGTCAGCACCCGCAGGACAGCAGTTTATGAATTTGAACCAGTCAGATAAGAAAGGATTATGACACTGATGTTTCTTAGGCTGTTTGGATAAAGCCTTAAAGTTTTGTTGAAAACAAAAAAAAAATATCATGTCTTGTTCAAACAGAAACATAGTTGCAGCAACAGAAAAGTACTCAGGTGCTGCCACTTGTCACTTATCTCTGAACAAACAAAAAAAACAAGACAGTAGGAATGCAAAATGGACGATGCAACTTTGCTCAACTCCGCCACTCCCTTCTCTTGGGTCATTGTGCTTGCAAGGCATCAATCATGTTCATGTCACCTCTCTCACACTTTACAGCCTTTACCACAATGGAGTTGAGACACAATATGGTAATCACCAAGTCTGAGGAGTGAATGTAACCTGGTTTTAATACGAGAGGTTGATTGTAGTGGCCCTTTGCCTGATTTATACCTGACTGCAGGTTAATGGGGTCTTTGTGTCTAATCCCCTCTCATTTCCCACATATAAGAGCTTGTCCTTTTCTACATTTCAGTCTTCCATCTACATTTCCTACAATTATTTTTGGTGTTCACCTCTAAGTCTCTCAGCCCATCTGTCATCTTCCTCCTGAAGATGGCAAATGTGGCTACCGTCCCCATTAAACGAGCCTGTCTCATTCCACTCTCTCTGTCTCATCATCACTTTTTTTTCTCACAAACTCCCACATACCATCTTCAGAAATGGCAAGCTCCAGCCCATCCAGCCTGTTGCATTCTCTCCCGTCACTTGCACCGAGCGATCAGTCATACTATTTGATGGGTTTTATCTCAGGGTCTGTCTTTTCGGGTCACGGGGCAGGAATCCTTATGCCAGCTGATAGGGGCAGCTCTCAAAACTCGACATGATTTATGATGTATTTTTCATCCTCGCAAAACAAATGTCAAACATGTTTTAGCTTCCAATCTTAAAGCAGCAAATATTGTACATGAAAAAGTGTGTTTATTTTGGAAAAAAAACCTGAAAGGCCAGGATTTTCAGTTTACTCAGAAATACAGTGAGTCAGCTAAAGCAGTAAACTAACAATACATGCTATGGATCAGCACAGAGTCTTCAGAAAGCTCAATATATATCTGACCGGAGTTTTCCTGCACCACTTTCTTACATAATTTACGAAAGTTCAATAATAATGAATGTAAAGGACTCTTATAGATTTTGTTGTTTCCTTCTAAACCTGTGAATTAACTTGTACAGCAGCCTTTGCCTTTAGGATCAAACTATTATTTTCTGACAGCATTTTAAAAAACTGGAGCAAACAGAGGGAGCAGTCTTTAACAGTCCCTTTTCCACATACCTGGGTCCTCTCTTTTCTATGTCCTTAGCCTAAAGGAAATACAAAAGCCCTAAATTCTAGGGAATTTAGGTTAGTGGACTGTAAAGGTAATGGAAGAAGGCTAATTATATCCCCAGTGAATCACATCTGATCTGTTTTGGCTGTTTTGTTCTATTATCCTGCTGAAAGACCCAGAAATGACCTACTTTCAGCTTTCTGTCAAGTTTTTATTTAAAAAATTTCCCAGTAGTTCCCATGGTCTTTGGAAGAGAAACAAGCTCACAGCATCACCCATCCTCCACCATACTTAACAGTGGGTATGAGCAGTCATTTTTTTTTACATATTGAATCTTTGTTTTATGCCAGACATATTTAATGTCAGAAAACTCAGATGTACATAACATCTAATGGTAGTTATGGAGACTTGGTGACCCCAAAATGCCAATCTCACCCAGTCGCATGGGTAAAACAAATACGCTTTACATCTCTAGGAAACAGAAAGTGATCACCTTCTAATTAGAATCTCCTAGAAATACAGCTCAACTTAAACTTAAAGCAAAAACTAAAATAAAACACTTAATGCATTTATATAAAATTGTTTTTTTTAAACTGTATACAACTGATATTTTTGATGCAAAACCCTTTCTTACCATAAGACTTGTTCCTCACTCAATAAATGTTGGATTTTTAGTTTTATTTACTTTAAGGCTTTTAACACATCCTTTCCTGAGGTGTCAACACCTGTCTCCTGCATTTACCTGTACTCACTTAAAATACAATGTACCATTTATCACTTCTGTGTCAGGTAATGAGGTGCAACATATTGTTCTGTTACCAAGAACCTTAAGAAGCCCTCTCATGTTACAGCTCCCAGGTAGGGAGCATCTCCTTTTCAAATAAAGTAACATGAAGACAGTTCCGGCGAGCCAAAACATCCACATTTCTGCCGCTGTGGCAGGTGAGACGCTATTTGGGAATGCAATTCTCGATGCTGGTCCATTCAGCTCCTGCAGACTGTGGTAGCACGGATGTGATTGATTAATGCCCTAAGCACTAACAGAGCAGCCTTGATTTACATTGCAGCGTAAGTACCGTGGCTCCTGCCTGCGTCTGTGCCAGCACACATCCATCAGAGAGCCAGATCCAGTTCTCCAGCCAACCCTTATGAATTTTACCAGCTTTTTAACAACCTGGACACCACTCCTCCCAACTGTTATCGCTGGATTCCTGTGGGCCGCTGTTTTCTTCCACTTGGTTAGCTTTTGTAATGTGAAAACTAAAGCTGGTATTTTTTTGTCACACAGCATCTCTTGTGATCCTTATGAAACATACTCTAAAGTACACATGTGGGTGTTTTGCAGCAGATGCTTCACTCTTCAAAAAGAATGTTAATGATGTGGAGACATAGCTCACCGTGCTGCTGGAGCTTCGAGCTCTTCCGCAGTTAAAATCACACTGCACCTATTTTTGTCCAAAACCTGAATGACAGTGTGACCTTAAACTCTGACCTTTGCACAGGGTGACCTTCTCAGCCTGTTAATGGAAACAGGAAGGCATTAGGGGTGTGGAAAAGAGAGGAGGAGCTAGGTGGGTGCAGCAGGTCAAGCCCAAAATGATGCACTCTGATGCATTGGACACAGGAGATGAAGGGTGCTGTGTTACCCCTCAGACAATAAGGCCTCAGTTATTGGTCTATAATTTAGCTAATTGATCAGTACGATAATTGTTACCATAATAAGCTGGTGTGGAGAGCTGTCTGTTTGCCGGCATGTTAGCGTTTGTATTTTTGTGCTTGAGTGACTGTGTGAAACATCACAGGTGTGTCTTTTGCAATTTTGTCAAAGCAGGCATGTGGACGAGCAGCTATGTTATGCTTGCACTGCATGTTTATGAAAACATGTGACCAGATTCCTCAGTTTGGACAAAACAAACTAAATGTCATCATGTTTGGTTTTGAATTGCACTAGTTAATGAACAGACATGTAGAAATATAACTGATATTATAGTGGATTCGCTATTATAAGGTGATGAATTATTTCTCTATTATTTAATGTTTTGTGACAGTGAATTTAATGTCTGATAATGCTAAATGTAACAGCATTAAAATTATTGTCTTTGTTTTGCATCATCCAAAGGGATGCATTTTGGGAACTTAGTAAATTTAGACATAGAAGTACAACAATCTGAAACCAAAGCAGTTTACCATTGTTGAGAATAAATAAGTTCTGTGTTTTCTTTCTATCTCTGTTAGCTAGTTGCAAAGCTAAAGCTAAGCTGAACCTAAAGGAAATGATATGTTAGGAAATGCAAATGAGAGCTCTGCTTTGAGGAAATGACACGCTAGGGAATGCCCTCTTTGGGGCGTAGCTTAGACAGAGGCTAACAAAAGAAGTTACCAAGTGTTGCTTGTTGCCATTTGTCTGTTAGCTCTTAGAGGTAGCAGGTCATAATGGACCAGCTGTATTTTGGTATTAATAAATAGATTCATGAATTCAACTCACCGACTCTTTTTCAACCTCATACATCACAAACTTAGCATGGAGAACGGATGATTCTAACACCATTTATTTAGCTAACTAAATTTATCTTGGGGGCAAAAAAATTAGGACTGAGATTATTAATCCAATATTTAATTACACAGTGATATTTACACAATCACTGGCATCCCAAGTGTAATCACTTTACATATTTAGAGATGGAAAAGCAGGATGACATTTTCTTCACATAAATTATAAAGCATACTGCATTTGGACTTACATGTCAATTTTAGCATCAGTAGATTTTGCTGTATGCAGTTGTTTTATATTTTATTTTGAAACTGTTTTTACCTTTATTCTTTTGTTGCTTCTTGGAGCTATTTTCACACACTTAATAGTATCACTCATATTATTCCCTCCCTGGGTGTCTAAAGTAGGAATGATCCTCAATGAATATATTCAGTGTCATGTTTATCCCTGGAAATAGAGAAGTCATATTTCCGTCATAAGCTCATAATTATGAGCCACCTGAGAGCGCCCTCTGTTTATTCATAAATCACATGTGGATTCAACAATATCCCACACAGCTATGAGTTTTCAAAAAAACAAACAAGCAGTGCAGGACAACAGGAGGTGTCATGCAGAATCGACATCAGCGCTATAGATAAAAGCAAGTCTCCTCATATTATTCTCTTTAAAACAATAACGGCTCAGTGTGGTGATCCTGTTGTTGACCGTGACTAAATAATGTTCCTCACTTTTCTAATCTTCTCAATGGATGTATGGAATAACTTCTGACTCTTCTCAGTCCAAGACTCTTCTCATTCCGGCTTCCTGGCAGAACAAGCCATATGTCGTACTTCTGCATTACTCCTTGGAGTCACAAAGCCATCTTGCCCTTATAAAAGTCAGTCGATACAGGCCTCTGACTACCATGCTTGGTGAGTCATAGGTATAACAAAAGCAGGGAGAATTCTACTCTAACTGCATCGGTCCTTTCACAAACCACATGGAGACTGAGAAATGCTACTCTAATCCTGCCTTGAAGTGCTATGTGAAAGGGGCTTAGGTTTCATTATCATTAAATAGTCTACATTTAGAGATTGATGACAGTCATGGTATTGCGGTGTTTAGTTGTGCTGTTCCAGCTCAACTAGAGTTCCTCCTCATTGTTGTTGTCCTGTGAGTGTTTTGGATTTTAAAAACTGTACAAATTGTACTTTAATTCATGTTTGCAACAGATTCTATTTGTAACCTTACATTGACTATAAAACATACAAATATATCCAGTAGGCCATCATAAAAGCTACATTTGTAGCCTGTATTGCTTTGTATGTCAGTAATTTGTGTTTCACACACAGCATGAAGGGAAGAAGTATTTTCTTGCACTGTAGGATCTTAGTGAAGCTCAACTCAGGGCCTGCTGGGTCTCCTGCTCTGCTGGGTTCATCCAGACCCAGAGGAGTCCTCAGATCACGCAAACAGATTAGAACCTATCAGGCATAACAGGTGATACCAGCTCTGATTAGCACACAGAAGGGATGCAAAGACTTTGCATGTGTGTAAGCATGTCTGTTCCTAGAGCAGGCCACTGAACATGTCAGCATCAACAGTAGGGGGTTGTGCATAGTTCACTGGTTTGCCCTGAGAGGTGAACTTGGCTGGCAGAAAAACGTCTTATTTTGACTTTTTGCAAACAAGCTAATCACTGAAATCTGTTAACCAAACAGAACTATTATTGTGTGGTGTGTTTAAGGACATACAAAACCTATCTGGAAAGATTTTACATCTTGACAAAGTGCGAGATAAGAGGGAAATCACATTTCATCTGTTACTGAAGCCGTCTTTCTCTGTTTTTTTCACCCTGTCTGACTTCCTGAAGGGTGCAGGAATGCTATCTCATTTTCAGATTTCCTGCTGATAAATCCAGGTGAGTGACAGGGATGACACAGCCTTATCCCGATATTACAAGAATCTCCTGGAATTCCAACTCCATCAAAGCTGTGGGAACTTCCCAGGCTGAAGCTACCAACATATGAAATTCATAATCTTCCTACCTAAAGTATACTTATAACAACAAAAGGGGAAGGTCAATAATGGAGAAGCTCTGTGCTGGAGCTATATCTCATGATTCATCTGGTTCTTAAAGAAAAATCTGTGGATTCAATAGGAAATAGAAAGCTGATTTCTATTACACAAAACTTGATATATTATAACACACTGCTTTGGTTACCAAACATAAAGTTAGTAATCACAAAGATTTGCAGGACTGAAAAAAAAAATATCCTACTTTATTCAGTTGTAGTTGTGAAATGAAAGAGAAGAAATGAAAATGACTTCAAGCACAAAAATAGTAAATAATTAATTGATTTGAATTATTTGAGTCTGACTAAAAGTCAACTTTTGAATAATATCATAAGCCATTTTGGATGTAAGAATAAATGTGTATATACTAAATATTTCCTTGTGAAACTTTTACACATTTTGACACATTGTAATCTTATACCACTGCATTTTGTTTGACTTTAATGTGCTACATAATAACATACAGCTGAGAAATTAACAGTGGTTTCAAAACTTTTTTTATGTTGTTCTTCTGTAGAAATATAGCTGTTCTGTAGAGAGAAATTGGTAAACAAGCAACATCATGGAGATTAAGAAGCACAACAGACAGTGATGATGTGAATGGTTAGTTAATAAAACATCTGAAGCTTTGAACCGCTGATGGAGCTCTGTCAGTTTTATAATTTGAAAATGGAAAATCCATGGCACAACTTCAAACCTATCAGGATATGGTTGTCCACCTAAACTGAAAAGCTTGACAAGGACAGCATTAATCAGAGAACCAGGCGAGAGTCCTATGAAAACTCCGGAGAGGTTGCAAAAATCCACAGTATTTTAAAAGATCCAGGACTGCAAGCAGTACAAGTAATTGCAATGTGAAAATGTCCTATTTTAAATAACTTTGGTTTAGTTATCTATCAAACAGTGTGAGAAAATATACCAGAGATTATATAAGAGCACAGATTATACCTCTAGTGGATTGTGATGTCAAGATCAGGCATGTGAAACATTTGCTCACAGTAGTTCTCTTGCTTTAGTCCACTTCCTGCTTGGTAACAGCAAATGCTGTTACCAAGGAAAAATAGTTAAACAGCAGGAATTGCAGAAAATTGTCATAAAGACGATTCATTTTTCACACACAGACATAGTTACAGTTTTATCTTATCTGTTTTGTTGCTTCTTTTTAAGTGCCTGCAACATTTGAAATGCCATTTGGTTTCTGGGATTTTTGTCATGCAGATGTCTAGACAAACAAATCTGCTTAAAGACTCTAGCATAGCCTACTGCTCATCTGGTTCTTACACAGAGCACAAAAATGGCTAAAGAATTGTACAACCAATTTTTTATCTTATTATTTATTTGTGGGAAAAGCCCCCACTGACAAGAATTTCTCCGAGTCACCAAATCTTTTACAATTTGAACTTTAATATCAGAATAGGGATTTACTGAATGAAAAAAGGCATGACCATCAACTCGTGTAACATGACTTATCTGTCACCACATTTCTTAGAAAGCTGAGTTTAACTTCACCTACAACAATGCATCCTGATTACTGTCAGATCTGTAGAATCAATCAAGATCTCAGTATAGCAACAAATTTAGATATATCACTCGAAATGGACACAAAGGTTTGAACCTTCTAAAGAACCTCAGGAAAGCTTTTGTCCATCAATGGGGGGAAAAACATGGCAGATCTTCCCAAATATGCCAGTCACACCAAGAATACACTGACGAATCATTCAGGAGGTCATAAAATAATCCAAAACAACACCTAAAGCACTACAGGCTTTTCTTGCCTCAATGAAGCACAGTGTTCATAATTCTTCAGTGTTCAAGAAATATTCTTTGGACTAAGGAGAGAGAACTGAAACATTTTCAAAAGTTGGAGTCAAATGAGATCTGGAATTAAGCTAAGAGGTCAGAAAAAGATATTGACAGTTAAACATGGAGGTGGCAGTGTTATAGTTTGTGGCTTCTTTGCTGCTTTAGGACCAGACTTACTTGTTATAATTGATGGGATCATAAATTCTACTTTCTATTAGAAAACCCCGAAGGCCTGAAAGACAATATCTGTGTGTTAGACCTTAAGCACAACTAGAGCAAGCCTAAAGCCATGCAAATCACTCATTGCCAGTTACTGAAAACACTTGGTGGCGATTGTTGCTGCTCAGGGAGGTGTGTATGCGTGTCTGTGTGTGATTGCATCCACTCTGCAATACACCATGTGTCTCACTGAGCAAAGGACTTTAATCAGTTATAGACATTCACGGGCAAGAAAGTGCTAAACCCTCCACTTTCTGTTAGTCTGCGTCAGTCTTCACAGCTGTGATCACACATGCAGCAGGCCAGTAGACAGCACAGGTCCTCCTGAAAGGATATGTAACATAAAGGCCTATTCTTGATCCTCTGAGCTAAACCTCTCTGTCCTTCTTCCTCTTAAATACATTTCTCCCTCTATTTTAGGCACCTAAAGAATGTTACCAACCAAAGATGAGCTTCCTTACCTCTGCACCCATGTTGAGTACCCCACTGACCTAAAGTACAAATGAAAAACCCCTCACATTTTCCTTCATTCTCTCCTTCAACCCCATTATTTATTGAAAAGACTCGTACCTCACCCTCCTCCTGCCCTCTTGTCTCCATCCTCCTCGTCTTCGTCTTTACTACCCTCCCTCCTTCTTCGGTAGCCCTCCTGCTGCGATGCGGTTGGCTCTTTTGATCTGGCCCAGCGCTCTAATTAGAAGGAAGTGAAGTGTAGGCCAGTGAGGTCACCATTACCCGTGACCCCTCTCATCGACCACTCCAAATGTCGTTAGGGAGCGAGACGTTCTCACGGCGTTGACCCGCTGGCCGTGATGGTGGGGGGATCTGGATTGCGTTAGGGACCCCAGTAAAAATCAGGCACAATTTACATCTAATTTGAGCCGCTGCAGAGGTCAGTGTGCAGCATCTCGTTAGTATCCAGCTGCGGAGGGTTGGGAGGAGCAATATTAATACCGGACGAAACCACTAGGACCTTTGTTACGCCTGCACGTATGGCTAAGGTTAAAACTTCATCATAAACAAAGCTACATGACCCAGATTTGACACTTGAAAGTTAAAGTATTTCTTGTGAAAACCCAGACTGGGGACATACTTTTGGAGTTCAGCCTAACTAGAAGCATGAGGTCTTGTGTAGAGGATTCATTATAAAAGCAATAACCTGGATTTAAAGTTTGAAACTTCTCATAAACGTAATGACTGGCCTTTGTTTGTGGCTGAGACTGATAAAAGTAAATGTAGAACTAGCGCTTTTGATCAAGGCTGTAAAGTAGCAGGATCTTACTGTGTGTGTGTGTTAAGGGATAATGTGTCATTACATGAAGGATGTGAGTCACCAGAACAGATCGGCGAACACATAAACCAACAGACTTGAGGGTAAAAGAAATGGATGCTAATCACAGTTTGACTCTGCTTGTTAAGGGTATTTCCTCTTGCTCACTCAAACTCCCAGGGTGGGTAAATCTCTCAAAGCTTCTACAATCCCTGTAGCACATCAAGAGACTCTGGCAAGTTGTGTAACATTAGTTGCTTCATGTACACTCATATGCATAAAACAACACACACATACTGTACTTCGCAGAAGTCTTAAATCGTCCTTCAGTCCTTTATAGTTTGCTTCCCAGAGGCCAAGGTTATTGAAGGGCACATGGCATAAGTTTTTTCCCTTCCTTTTCAATTATATTAATGTTTGTAGTTCATGATAGTGATATTCATTTTTGAAGAAAAAAGAAAAATTGAATCAGACAATACACCTGACACTTGCTGAAGATGTTACAACATTGTATTTTGTACTGATCATCAGATTTAGGAGTGTACCTTAAAAGTGAGCGTATAAGGCAATCATTTATTTTGCAATTTGTCCAATAAAAAGGAGAGTTAAAAAAAAATTAGGGCAAGCTGTATGACATTACAGAATGACCAATTGTTACAAAAACTGCCATCAATCCATTCATCCATTTTCATTACACCGTTGTCCCTTAGAGGGGTCGGGAGGGGTGCTGGTGCCTATCTCCATCCATGTTCCGGGTGAGAAGAGGGGTACACCCTGGACAGGTCACCAGTCTGTCGCAGACAAAAACTGCTACTTAAATTTAAAAAATTCTGGGCGTGTTAGATATAATTTCTGCTTTGGCTTGGATGAGCTCTGTCCCTCAAATCCAAGCGCTTGTGTGGCACACCCTTATCTTCAAACACTAACTAAGCAAGACTCTGATATATTCAGCTCAGAAGTTGAAAAAATGAAGCAAGTCACTACTGCATCTAATTAGTGAAAGTAAGTATGAAAGGGGACCATTTGAATAGTGTGGCTATTAATTTATTTCAGAAGACATTTAGCACTGATAGAGGTTAGAAAAAGTAAAAAACATGGTAAAATTAACTTCATAGTCGCAGACAAAGCCTGTGGTCAACTCAGTGGTCTGCCTGCTGACTCTGCTGAAATCAGTTGCTGCATAAAACTGTGCTGTGTCCTTGCCTCTGTTAAATCTGTGTCCTTCCACTGAAGCCAAGTTAGCCCTTGTTTCATGATGCTCAGGCTAAAAGTTTGACGATATCCTGGCAGGCAGTTGCTCTGTTCTTTCTTTGAGGTCCTATCCAGAGTAACCTAAATATTTCATAAAAGTGAGATTTTCTGGTGTTTGCACCTGCCGTTTCCATAAAAGCTAAGACATAGATAACATTTTCTTTGACTTTTTAAGTGGTGTGGGCATGAATGTTTAGACTTGATATCCAGAGATTATTAAAAATAATGACTCTTTGCACATGCCTAAGCTGACTTCCTGTGCTAGTAGCTACACCACAATGAAGCTGTTTTTAGAAGTTAATCCACATTTACCTAATTTACTCCTGATTCATGTTTCAATTTAACTTAAAATGTAAACTAAAAAAGATAAAGACTATAGTGAAAAGATTGGCTTATGTCGAACAAAAGACAAACAGCAAATGATTTGTGTGAATTTTTAGCCCAGTAAACTTTAGCTATTCCAGGATTATCTTATTATTTTTGCTCCATTTGAATGTAGAAAACCATTATTGTCAGCTGCTGGTCACATTTGTGACTGGAATGGAATCATAGACACAATTTAAAAAAAACAAATGAGGGAAAAAATTGTAATAAGTATCAGAGGAATGTAGCTGGGATCGCAGTAATTTTGGACAAACACACATCTTCATTTTTTGCCTTTGACAAACCAGTGAAATAACACTGGGAAAGTATGCTGACAGCATCTCTCTTATCAGATGTTTGCCTTGGCGACATGGTGACTTGATTGTGCTATAAAATTGTATTATTAACCTGAATAATACATAATACGGCCTTTTTAAATACATATAAGGACGAGATAGAAAATATGTATGAAAATATCTCAAGTCCTAAGAAAACTTTGAAAGACCATGAGAAAGCATTGAGGACATTTATTCAAAGCCACTTTAAAAGACTCAAAAGTACATCTGGGTTATTGAAAGTAAAATAATGTCTAATTTATGAAGAGGTGGTTTAAAAATGTTCCACAGACTTGCAAAACAAATGACCATCATCTTCTTCCATGACATCCACCAAGCTAAGCATGTGTGGTCACATGATCACTCATTTCTTGCCAGAGGAAAACAAAGATGGAGGCAAGGGGTTAACGGTAACACATCAAAGCTAGATGGATATTTTACTTAGGATAGCATAAGAGGCATAAGAGCACATCAAACAACCAGAGCAGTATTCCTCCCCTCCTCTTCCTTGTCCCTCACTCTGTATAGTATTATACTGAAATTAAAGGGGATGGCCAAAGAAATCCATATATCTGAAAAGTAAATGACTGCTTCCTGACAGTTCAAAGACATTTCCAGGTTGAGAGGGCAATGATTTAACATGCAATAAAAATATAGTCCGACCAATCCACTCATTATACACTCAATCCTAAATTTGGGTAATATTAGCAAATTACTAGGTGTGTTTCTGTGTGTTGTAGTAGCCCAAGGTGATAAGTGATATTCAGGTGTGTGCAGCTGTGCTCATCTATTAAAAGACAGATAGACTTGATTTACAAAGAACCTCAAATGTGAGGGGGCGGTCCGTGTAATTATGATGTCTAAGGTTTTCTCATATAATCTGGGAGGAGGGGACGGCGAGAGGAAAGTATGAGTATTCACTGTTTGCTAAGAGTGTTCAGCATCTGGCTGTCATCCACAGAATTGATTTAGGTGGATTATGTTAATCCATACCAGGTTCAAGTCTGTCTCCTGATGATCTCAGAGTCGGCTAGGGGTAGAGTGAAGCCACCCTCATTTATAGGGCGGAAGTTCCCTGAAACCAAGGAACACAAGGGGCTAATAAAAACAGCAAGCTGAGATAAGACCCTATAAACGCATTGCAGCAGAAGATCTGTTTGTTTGCTTCCTAAATATCCCTGAATAGTCAGGATCCTTGTTCCTGAGCTTTCAAAGAATTGCAACAAATGGAAAATAACCAGAGGTTTGGGAGGTACTCGGAGGGATTTAATGGATATTCTAGTTTCCATAGAGGACTGGTAAATGCTCTTGAGCAAGCAGAGAACTTGTTTCAAAAGTTTTGCGTGAAACTTCTGCAAGTTAATTCCCATCAACAAATCCCTGCTTTAAACAGCTTCTCCTTGAACTCGCCACCTCTCCTAAGCTTGCTTTCTGTGAGAGAATTATTATCCCCAACAGATAAAAGAGCAGAGTTCTTTGCACCTAATGCCGGAGCTCTTGTTTGATCCTGATAAATGTCCCATAGGTTAGTTAACTCGCACACCTGACACACCCACTCTTTTTAACCAGCAGCAGGAAGTTATTCATTCATTCTGATTATCAGGTCAATACTACCGCTCCCTGCTGCTCGCTTTCTGTGGAATGTGGAGAGAAGGAAAACTGGCCATCAAAAAATAAGAAAACCACATTAAATATTTTAGCAGTTATATGGTATTGATGTATGCCAGTGTGTTAAAATACAACAATAGTGTTGCTATGTTTGTTTTGAGTCTTTTAAAACTGCTGCCAATGTTATGCTGGTTCTGCAAAAATGTGTTCCTTTTTATATCAATCTAAACAACATGTTGCATTCACAATTGTTGCACACCCAATGCAATGGCTTTCAAAGAAAAGCTGAAGCAGCTATAATACATCTGAAAAACATCAAATTCCGGAAAATAAAAACAGCTGAAGACGAATAAGACAATAAAAAAGCTATGCTCAAAAGTTATGCCTATCACTTAATACCTGATGTACATATTAAGATAATTTTTTTAACTACAGAACTATTATTAAAAGAACAAGCCTCTTTTAATAACATCTACAATATCAAATATTTTCTTTTTTCTTTTTCTGTCCCCTTCTCCAACTACTGATTACAGCGTGGCATCAAAAGGTACTTCTGATCTGCAGTTGATCTCTAACTTTTAGTGGAGGAGATATGATCTATTTAAATAGTGTTTTGTGCCAATATCATCCAAAAGAAAACAAAAAAATCTATTTGGCTTTTGGTCACAGTGTTCTTGCGTTCCTCCTGTGTACACCCCTGCTTATATATTTATGTTTTTTGTGTTGCTTTTTGACATTAAATCTTGTCATAGTAACCCTGGCGACTGTTTTCTGAACTTCGACCTCTACCACCTGTCGCCTGCAGGTCCTAGCTGCCTATCAGATCCCACACCTCTCCTCTGCTTCCTTCCACCCTCTCCAGAGGTGAGGTGGGTTAGTGCTGGGGCGCTGTCACCTGACTGAGGCAAAGCTGAATAACATCTGCAACAGCAGCAGAGACGCCCGCACATTCAGAGTCTCCTGCAGCCTCTCACCTCTGATCTCTGAACACCTGATACAGTTGAGTCAGGTCCTTACATGTTTTTCATCTCATCGTCTTTTTTTGTTGTTTTTTCATTCTTTGTTATTTTTATTGAACAGCCTTAAGGAGTCATAAAAAACCCTGCAACACATTTGACAGATCTTTCTTTGTTGCTATTGATTATTTTATTGGACATAAACATGTTTTGAGAACTCACTCACACACACACACACCCAGCTGAATGGATCAAACACTTTTTGTTGCACCATAAAACTTACAGCACGGTTTCATTTTTAAAAGATAAACACACCCAATTAAACATCCGTTCTCAGGTGCGTAGGTTTTTTATTGCACACAGAACAGGTGAGAAACAGGTGAAACAAAACTATCTTCATTACATCTCATACAAATAATTTCAAACAAATGGCCCTTAGGTTTTTGTCTTTTGTCATGTGTTTATATATAGTATAGCCAAGGTACATACACAAATCTCAACACCAGAAATGAACATGGTCCATTTGTGTGTTAATGATTAGGGGATGGAGCAATTTACTTGTGACCAGTGGTTTTCTAAGTGGTGCTATCTGGGTCACAAGTTTCGGTGTGTGAGCATTTCTCAGCTGCTTTACGTGGAAAAGAAGTCCTTCACTTTATCATGTTTCAGTCTTTATTTTGTTGTCCAGAAAAATCTAATATTGCCTGAGCAAGAAAGCTTACCAGAAGTGCATCAATTCTTCAGATGTTAAACAGTGCCAAACAGTTACCTGTCAGTCCTCAAAAGCTTCTACATGCTCTCTAAATACCACAGAAATTTGTTTTTTATTCAAAGTGGCAAGGACAATAACTGAAATACACAAGTATAATAGTGTATGGTAAGCTCTCCTCTGGGCACTACATGAGTTGTGCCATGGAAAGTTAAATCTAATTCAAGAAAATATCTGAAATAAACTAAAAAAAATAAAGAAACTAGGTGGAAGCAAACCAGAGGCTGATTGGCTCTTAACAGAGAGATCTGGGGATGTATTTTGTCTAAATAATTTTAGGAAAGTTAAATTGCTTTTGGTGGATAAGAAGATGCATGTTAGTTCTGACCTACAAAAGTTACACCTTAAGAATCGATATTTAGGAATATTCTACCTTAAACCTCAAGCTTACGGTAGTATGAGCAAACACTGCTATATGTCGACCTTATCTGCTTTTCTGCACGTTTAAGACTTGGTATGCAAGACTTATTTCTGCTTTATGTCAAGAGTTCTCCTCCCTGAGTCAGTGAGTGCATGTGTGAAGCTTCCTGTGATTAAACTATGCTTCTGCCTGCGAGCATAGCTCTACATATTCACAGGCATGTGAGTGACAGCTGTGTCCGGGCCAAGTGACAGCGACCCGTGTGAGTGGTGAATCGTAGTGACAGTGCACTGAGAAGAGGGAGCATTACGGCTCCTGTGGACAAGCGACCTCTGACCTGATGTGTTAGAGCATCGTCAGACAATAGGATCAAGAGCTCTATGTGCGGTGAAGAAGATTAAAAAAAGAAACAGCTTGAGGTCTTCTCCGGCTTCCCTGATTCATATCAACGTGTCCATCTCTGACACTAATGCCGTCCTAATGAGGCCCGCTGATAACGCCAGCTTAACCACAGGGAAATGCCAGGAGGGGAGAGGTGAGAGGTTAATGGGGGGAGGGGGTGAGTGACTAGGGGAACATCAGAAAAAAACAGAGAAGCAACCAACAAAGGCAGTCACAGGTGTGTACAGGAGTGTTGCTGATAGACTTGGGTTTGTTACTTGAATTTCAGCAGATCCCATGTGAGTCACTACAAACTTAATATAAAATGCATTTTAGTGCCCCAATTCACACATATACAATCATAAAAATATTACGTCAAGATGTGGAATAGTAGCTACGAAAGGCAAACTGAATGTATGTGCACTGATACAGCAGGAGAAAGCTCCAGAAGCTCCTAAAAACTTATGTGAAATCTAATAGACACCGTGCTACAAGAGAGCTCTGCTGTGGGATTCATTGCTGTGAGCAAAAAAAATCATCTGCAGCATCTGTGTTTACTTTGTGATACACCAGAGATCATCAAGGTCTGCAGAAGAAAACTATTGGAATAAACACGGTCCTACTTTTTTATCTTTATGCATTCAGTCATTTGTTTATTTATTCATAAATATATCCCCCCCCAAAAAAACAAAATTAGGCAAAAAGAGAATTTGTAGTTTTGCAAACTATCTGACAAATAAGATTTAATACTGACTGCAACATCCAATGCAAGCCCCAAATTTAAGTTGGTTATTCAGTGTTTTTATGTCACCACACAACATATATATCTTTATGCAAAACCTCCCCCGAGACTTTGAGCCGGAAATGCTTGTACCAATGCTGTGACCTGAAAGCCCAATAAAAACATTAAGGGAAAAACAGATCAGAGAGCACTTCTTATCTTATTTGTGCACGTTTGTTTTTTATTGCATTAATGACTAATGATCCCACAGTATGAATGTAAAAGTTCAAACTTGTCAAGCAGTTACGGGGTTATGTATCCAGATTTCTCTTCAAACTCATTTAGTGAAGTACTTTACTCATTATTCCTGAAAAGGGTTTTATAGTCTATAAATCCAAGCAATGTACTAACCACATCCACAGGGAGTTGTGTGTCTTGTCTCATTGCAGCACAGATGCAGCAATGTTAAACAGCTGATTTCGCCCACGTTGAGAAGCTACTGTCTGTAGTAGGATTTAAAGCAGAGAACTGAACATGCTTCGTGGAACTGCACCATATATCCTTAGTAAATTAAAGAAGATCTGTTTGCCTTCCATGCAAAAACTCTGTCTAACAGACAATGAACGCTGCACATCACCCTGGACACAATATTCCACACTGAAACACAATGGTGTCAGCGTCATGATGCCGAATTTTTTTATATATATCTGTGATAGAGAGACTAGACAAAGTTGATGGGAGGAAAAATTATGCTAAATAAACTTTCAAGCAGAACAACCCTAAACATACGACCAGGATACAAAAAATTAGTATGGATCAAAGGTTTATTTGTTACATTGTCCACACAAAGTCCAGACCTCAATACAACTTAGAATCTGTAGCAGTAAAAATAATATGCTAATAGTTTATTTTGAATTTTGCAAAGAATAGTTAGTAAAACTTGGCCTCTAGACATGCTCTGAAAGGAAAAAAAAATAAACAAAAGCCACTCTTCAAAGTTTTGACTTATTTGGGGTCTGCAAAGATACATGTAGTTTTTCAAAATTTTACACAAAATTATGGACTGCTACTTTTTGTTGTTAATTGATTGTTGTGATGTGACAAAATCGGAAAAAGCTCAAGGGGTATGAATACTGCAAATGTGCCTTGAATCATATTATACACAGCTTCTCAAACGAAGCTCAAACTACAGCGGCCTACCCTTAAAACGTAAAGATTGCAGCACGACATACAATAACACTGTTTAAAGAGTCTTTTTCCACCTGTCCATATCGGCCTCTATGTACCTAAAGCAAACTCATCACTCAGGCTGAAATCTGCTCTATCTGCACACTTGTCTCTTGAAGCAGGGAGAGGCTTGCAAAGACAGACCCAAGGCTGGAATATTGACTCTCTGTTCAGGACATTATCACAGTGAGAACCCACACAGATGAAAAATGAGTTTATAGGGTGGCAGATAAGATGGTAGGTAAGCGGAGGGGTCATGGATACAGGTGGCAAACTGTGATAAACTGTAGCACTACTATATAAACTATGCATATATATAAGTGTTTTGTCTGACTCTGCAGTAGACAAGGGTCAGACACAGCAATTTGCAAAAACGGATGGAGACAGGAAGCTAAAACTGGTTAATCTGCCTTTTAAGAACGAGTTAACCACAATGAAACTGTCAGAAAGCACGTCAGGCCACTCTGTAAGTAAGCTGGTCCAAAGAAGGACATATAAATACACAAGAATGCATGTGCACGGACACAAGCTTTGCACACCGAGTTCAAGAGGCCACCGAGTGCAGGGCAGTAGGTGTTAGATTACAGAAGCAGAGCCATCAAAAGTACCGCCTGCTCCTATCTTTATTTAACCGCTGATTAGAGCAACTCTTTGAAGGCCCTTTTAAATTGCCGTAGTGATAGGGTTCTTATAAGCGGGAAGGTTTTTTTTTTCTTGCCTCTTTTATTGATTTCTCCACTCTTGCCAGCAATAAAAACGCCCACGCTCCAACGCACACAGCCGACAGTTGCATCATCGTTCTGCACTTTTCCTTCCCTTTCTCTTTTCATGAAGCACTCCAATGTTGTCTGACTTACTCTCATTTCTCTTGAAATGTAACAGGACATGTGAAAGTATGGCTTCAGACAATCTAGCGATAACTTTGTTAAAAACACTACTCTGTGTAGATTAGACATGGAATAGCAAAAAATATAAAGTGCTCACGCAATGTATAATCATTTTAAGGTTAATGAAAGTAGAATTTCTGTGCAATCATGGTTTGGCCCAAATATTTCATTACAGGCATATTTATCAAATTAAGTAATTTTTTAAGCCACTAAAATATTTTGGAAAGAAACTGAACTTTTATAGTGCTTTTCCAGACATGCGGACCATCATTTTTGGCTTTACACCAAAAATGTTTTGCCTTTGAGTGAGGAAAGAAAAGCCTTCAAACTATTTAGATTGTAGCCTACTAAAGAACTAAGTAATATCAGTTCAGGTTTTTTATGTGATAAACTGTCTCAAACACATTCTGTGCAGGAACTGAGTGGACATTTTGAATGTAGATCAGTAGAGATGCTGACCAACAGGTCAAACAGATTTCTATCTGCTTTCTGAGATGTGACTGATGCTGGTAAGAGATGAAGACACTCCTTCATTGACATTTTCTTGGAAACAAAGAGCAAAATTTTGTTGCATCCTATATATTTTAGTAAGGTTGAAATAATTAATATTTAACTTGTTGTTAATTGGTCTATAATGTCTTAACAAAGCTTCAGTACTTGCACTGTTATGTAAGATGATTTTGTTTTCCAGCTGGTGACATATTGCTATAATCTTAATTAACTCTGTAACATTAAAAATCACCCAAGAGTTCAACACACTGCCCAAATTCATTCTTAAAAAGGAGAAACAGGCAGACTAGTACTTAGTGTGAAAGGCTTAATACACAGAAAGGATTTTTTTTATTCAAATATATTTATAGGAATCTTTATGGTTCTGGATAGAACATCTGAGTCCTTTAACACCTGTCAAAAAATGTCACAATGACAGTGACCGCCCCTTTACTCTTGTCATATCCTGTTTCATTGCCCTAATAAGACAGTCTGCTGGTCATCCTGCTAACAGCAGACATGACTTATGGCTGTTTGTAGATGGAAGAGAAACTGTACAAGGCCTCGATCCTTGACCTTAAGCCCTGCTGGTCAAACCCCCCTCCCACTGATTCAGTAGTTATCTTCGGCTGCACTATTTCATTTGGCCATGACCTTTGTCGTGGCTCAGTTCCAAAGCCATGAACATACATGGGTTCCCCGTTGGACTGCTGCTTACACATGCATTACATATGAGGTCTTTGTAAAGTCTAATCTTCTAATACCGACAATACATGGATGCTGTTTGTAAGATACTGTCACACATGATACAAAATCGTGTTTGTCTCCCAATTTGGTTAGTTAATACTTCAGCTTAAAAACTGTCAATCTGAAAGGTCCAGCAGCTGTTTCTGACTCCACTCCAAGCAAATGGATCCTGTTTAGGTTCCTGTTCTGCAGTGTCAGATCTGGAATTGCATAAATTCAACTCTGATTATTTAGAAAAACCAGGGTGATGTCGAGACTTTAGATAAATCAGATTCAGTACCAGGCTGCAGTGAAGCTGAGAAAAACCCATTACCAAATGCAATTTCACACTCCTAGAGCAATGTAACATTAATGATATAATTAGAGCATTAAAAGGGAGTTAATAATGCAGTTCACAATCTCTGTCTGAAACAAGGTGAATAAATGTTTAACACTGGCTTTCACATGCAGGTATAAATGAAAAACATTCTGTTTGATTATGTCACACCAAACAATTACATCGCTTTTAAATTAAACACATCAAGAAATCAAATCTGAAATCCGGCCAATCCTCTAAAACGCCTCCAATTCAGCTCATGCTCATCTCCCTCTCTTTGGAGCTAAAGACATGTGGTGTGACAGCAAAGTTAAAGGCTGGCACCCTGAGACAGATTAGAGGCATATAATTAGGGATTCCTCATCAACTTATTTACAGCGCAATCCCCTGCACACGGCAGGACCTCTGACCTGACCTTAAGAGCTCTGACATGCCCCTTTAAACCCTGGACTGCAATTGTGGTGGTCATGGAGTGGGTGGGGTGTGGCGGTGGATGTGCTATGGGGTAATATTAGGACACAGTGGGGATTAAGGCCAAAAGCTAATTCACCCAATCCGCACTTCCACTTGGCCTCACCTCAATATGGTTTGTGCATTTGAAGGAGAGATATGAGTGTACTAAAGGTTTTTTGTAATTCAGGAGAAGATGATGATGTTAGATGTCTTGTTGAATACATCAAACAATGCTTTTCAAACTTAAATATATATCTTTTTATGATTTTACTTATTGGACAAACACAAAGCAGCACGTAGTTTATGTTTTTCCAAAAACTATCCAAACATTTTCCCCCTTTACTCAGACACCATCATAAAATCCAGTGTAACAACAGTCACCCTGACATTAAAGCCACAGTGGTGGCTGCATCGTGCCATGGACAGGATTCTTGTTTTAAGTAGGTGCTGTAGGTGGGTCAGAGTAGATGACAAGACTGATAAAACTAATTTCAAAGCAATCTTGAAAGAAAACTTGCAAGTCCCTGAAAAATAATGGGGCAGATAATCACCGTCTAACAGGGAAACAACGTTAAAGATGCAGTGAAAGTGTCGTGGTTTAGATCAGGCACCCCAAGCTTCAGTCTGCAAGGGATGCCATGATAGATGTCTCCTTGGTACAACTCATCTGTTTCAAATAGCCAAATTATTCAATAACACAGAACAAACCATAAACACAATCTTGTAATTTTGTTTTATTCAGCTCCTTCAGTAGTCCTCTGTGTCTATCTTATTTTTTTTTTCTTTTTAAATCACCCTATTGTCAATAGAATAACAAATATGATACTGAAACTAACATCAATTTCAAGAACAACTTCTCCGTGCTGACTTTTATCCTTAAAGTATGAGGTGCATAATTACTACCACCTAACTTACGTAGGAGTGTAGTCAGCATAAGAAAGGAGTAAAAGGCTTTGTTCAGTAATCCTGGCCCTGACCTGGTTTTATAAGGTTAAATAATGTTGTCAGGGGATCTGGCTGACTCAGCCAGGATGCAAGCAACTCCCTCTGCTACGGTCTTTCCTAACCCTGTCAGCTGATTGCCACGACCCCCTCCCCATATACTGAATCAGCTGATGGATGCAGCCTTCAGACTGTTGACCAGATCCCTCACCATCCGCAGAACACGCCCTCTATCCCCCATGTCTCAGCAGTCCACCTGAAAATGATTCAAGCAATTTCATCGAACTGAGAGTTTATGCATAATTCAACAGCATCCGTCTTCACGTCACCGCATAAAAGCAGTGCATAACCAAAAGACATCACACAAAATGATCCGTAAATAAGGTCCAAATGTTTGAAGGAGGTGATCACCGTAAGAGACAGAACATTTGTTTTTTAATCCTTCTTGTTATCCCCACCCGGCTCAGTAAGGTTCAAATCTGAATGGGCATTTGGCAAGCTGGGTCCAGCTTGCGACATGGACATTCTTGCAGTGATGAGGGCAGGATTAGAGCATTAGTATCTGGGTTAGAGACACTACACACTCCATCTGTTGTTTTGCTTTTTTCCCTCCACAATGACCACATGCGACGCTACTCCCCCACCTCCCCGCTGTAGGTGATTCTTTATTTCTGCAGCATAAGCAGCCAGTTTAAAAACAACAGCAGAGACAGTGAATGAAGAGAAAGAAGCATGTTGTCATGTCTTTGCAATAGGAGGCAAATGTGATTTTCAAACTCTGGTATGATTTTTATTTTATCTCATTCATTGCAAAAAAAAACAATGTTATAGGACAAAATATAATTTTCACCTTTTTTCATTTTCATTTTTCATTTCCTTTATCCTGAAGAGTAGAAAAGACACTGAATATAAATTGACGCACAATAATGTTTTTGCTGGCAGCACTTTATTTACATGAACAAACTAATTACTTGAACAACAAGGAAGATAAAACCATACCTCATTAATACATTTATATGCCTGTCACTGTAAACGTGTAAAAAAGTCACGTAACTCCCAGTGCATTGAATTTACGCATGCTGCAGAAAGGTCACAGAGGACTCCATATGCACAGAGCGGCAACAATCAACAACACCTTGCAAGTAGCATTAGATCACACAATCCGATCGATCTATTAAAAGCGATCCAAATTATACACAAAATGGGGGAAATCCAAGGATGAAAGCATTACCTGGTTTCCTATGAAAGACTTAGCTTATCATTTCAATCCTTAATTATGAGATAAATGTTTTCATTCACATTCCCGGAGATTTACACTAATCTTTCCTTTTGGTTCATTTTATATTTGGTAGAAGATTAATCAGATCTATTTATTCTTTGAAATTATTTCCTTTCAGATAAGAACAGGAACCACATTGTTTAGTCTCTATCACCTTTTGCAAAGCCTTACTGGGTGTTCAAGAAGCATTTTCATTATCTAGTTATTTATCAAAAACTGATAGAGACTGCTATTAACAGGACAAAACAGAATTAAAAAATAAAATGAGTTTATGTGGATAGAGATCCAGCTGTACCAGTTGGATGTTTTTCAGAAATGTTAGAACAAGTGTAATGCTCTTATTCATGTTTCTGTGTCACATAACTGGATAACTAGGCCCTATTATTATTTTTCAAAAGAAACCTTATTCTACTTTTTTTCAAATCTGCTGTCCAGATAAAAGTAAACGTTTGGGTAAAAGTTTAAGATTAATAGAAAATATATTCTATCCCACAGCTCAAGTCAGTCATGCCCCAGCGATGCCATTTGCCAAGTAAATCGCAGCCAGGACATAAGAATGTGTCTTGGCTGCTGTTTACTTGGCATGTGGTAAATATAAAAAATGACTGAGTATATCTGCGCATGTGGCTCTACGCTGTGTCTTTTTATAGAGGCAATCTTACACCACTGACACAAAAGAGGAAAAATCAAAGAGAAACAAAAGGAAAAAAGGATAAATCAGAGCGGAGGAAAAACAAAGACAAGCCATGACACTCAGGGCCCCCTCGGCCCTAAATGTCATCTCGCCTCTACTTGGGGTAACGGAAGGGAGGGGAGAAAAAAGGAAATCTAGAATTTAACAGAGGAAAGCTCTTTTTTTCTGGACAGCTGAGTGTCTTATTATAGAATTAAATTTAAGCAGTGCACCTCTACTCCCCTTGGAATGTAGAACATAGAGCTGCTGGTAATGGGAGGAAAAGTTTTGGGAGATGATGTAGATCAGGAGTGAGGCTTAGGGGTGGGCCAGGCTGTGGGATAGGGTGCCGCTCGTTGGTGGTGTTGGGGTGGATCAGGGAGACGTTATGCGGGAGGCCTTGGCAAGGTGCCGAAGGTAGGGGGAGTTGAACAGGGCACAGCACGGGGGCCCCTCATGGCACTTTGCCAGAAGTGCAATTACTCCACATTCGGAACAGCTGGCACATAATGGGTATTCGGGCACTTTAGTCCTTCAAATACGACATGAATATCTCAGAAAGTCTCCCCCTCACGTGCCTGAGCATAACGGGGTGACCACACATCCCTCTGCCGATTTGTTCCCATCTTGCCAATGGTGCCAATCAAAGAGTGTGGGATTGATGACATCAGGTAAATCCCCGCCTCAAAGGAAAAGAAAAATACTCCTCACAACTCCTGCCGCAAGTAAGTGCAAAAGCACTGCAAGCACAGGCACACAAATGCATCAAAGTAAAAAGATCGGTCCCGTCTGTGTTTGATCCGCTGTGCTACGCTCGCAGGCTGAGACCCGTGAGTTGAGTGTGGGGGAATTCTGTGTTTATAAAGTCAGTCTGTTTGAAACCCGTTCCAAGTTTATAATCCACCCACTGTGTGGCGGCTTTGTGCTTTCCCTCCGAGTGCTTGCACAATGTAAACAAAGTGTTTTAAAGGAAGAATTTTTTTATATTAGCTCTTAAACAAAGGGAGCACAGGAAATGGACTCTGTCTTGAATTGAAACGCAAACAGACCCCCTGTCACTCAAGCTCCTATATGGCTTTGCGATGTCATGGAGAGGCGAGAAGCAGGGGCCCGGGCTACCGGTACCGGTAGCCTGGCGCATATGTTGAGCAAATGTGTGTGGTTCAAATGAAGGCTGCATCCATTCGCAGTACAGCTGACTTCCTGCCTCTTTGTCAGGTGGTGAGGAAGATGGCAATGATTGATTTTTTCTGCGTGGTGACCGGGAGTTAAATCACCCAGGCTTCTGGGCTGAGAGGCCACAACCACTCGTAGAATCTTTGTGACAAGCATCTCCTGCCCCTCCCTCAGAGGATCACAAACAGGAAGCCAGCAGCCCATCAAAGAGGATGTGTAGGTTGAGCCGTAATATTGATAGCATTGTCTTCATTCATATGTGCCTATGCAACTATGTGGGCTATACAAACAGATGAGAGCCTTATGCTGAACATCATAAAACACTCAGGCCATCTGATAGAGTTTAACTAGCATGTTCCACTTCACTGAAGGGCCAGCAAACACGGGGATGTCTATGTGCTGCAAAGTCAACACAGTCCTTCCCCCTTTATTCTTCAAATGCGATTACAATATGTGTTTATAGTTTATTTATCCTGCTCTCAATTCCGGCTCCTTTGTAATATGTGCACTACTTGTATAATAAACCTACCATGGTGACTACATATGATGAACACATGGTGATAATTTTTTGATGCACAAACGTTTATGTGGAGAAGAATTCCTGTGGCAAACACTGGATAGCCATGAACAAGCAATGCAGTCACTTAAAAGCCATTGGAAGCAGACGACTTCATGACACCTTACTGGTGTATTCTATCAAAATAGGGATAAATATTTAGTTTTTGATTTATTGTAGCTTGATGTTTGCCACTTTAGGAATATCATCACATATCTGTGTTACTTAAATGGTATGTGCTCTTGTCCTCCCATTTTGAAGAGTTGCTATGAGAAGTGGGCTCCTGTGCCACGGCATATTCATATTAAATGAATACAAAGAGATGGGCTACTAAATAAAAGCTCCAAGACATACTGATTGATTAAAAAAAGTAAAGTATAAATATATTATATTTCCGGTCGGTTTTGTTATAAATATGTGAGGAATCAGCAGTTTGGTTCAAAACATTACTTATTTTGCAAAATAAATATTTCATGAGTGGCTATAAGAAATTGGCTTCTGTGCCACATATTTATTTTTGTTAAATAAACTGTTTTTTTCTAAATTCTTTAGGTTTGAGATGATAGTGTGTGAATTTGATGAAAGGTTTTTAAATCCATCTTAACCAGACGATCCTGTAAGTTTGAAGGATGTTGTACAATGAAACTAATAGTCATAATGTGTTCTAGCATTTATTTTTATTTTAAATTCTACATACACACAGCAACATATAGCTTTAAAGTACTAGTTAAGTTTTGTCGCTATTGTCCTGCTAATGTAATGTGGAAAGGCACATGAAAACATTTGCAGGACATAGCATTTCTATATACTTCAAACACCACGATACATCAAAAGTACATCAAGTGAGGTATTTATGAGACTTAAGTCCTGGGTTGTCATAATCATTCTTAATACACTCATGTGATGCAGTTACGTTAAAAAAAATTAAATGTTTTCAACTTGTTTAAGCTTGTTGCGGAATTGAGGTGATAAAGATTTCTTACTGGCATCTTACTTACTGAGCTTTTATTGAACTTACAGTAACAACCCACGTCGACACTAACACTAACGCCTCATTATGATTTACTATAAAGCTACTATAAACTATGCCAGAATGCAGTCAAAAACAATTATGAAACATGTTTCAGCTTACTCAGATACAAGTGTTAGAAAATAGTGACTTCCCTGGTACACTGAAAAAAAGCAACTAACCCGAGTCAACGCAGATCAATGAAGTATCATGAACAACTATGTTTTTATGAATAAAGAATAGAAAATTTTGTCAAAATTCTGTCACTGGTAGATTTGTAAAAAAAGAACAAGATATTATTTTATCACGATTCTGTTAACATCATTCCATTGCAGAGCATAGACAATCCGATGCTTCATATCAGCAGGAAGCATGCCAAGAACATCAGCTTACGGTTCACCGTAATATGATTAGATGCACACGACATAAGTCATCACCTTCCTGGGATCATAACCATGACTCTAATGCCCATGGGTAGGATTATGCAAATATAAGCCTATTTGTGTGTGTGTGGGTATATGTGTGTAAAATTGCGGGCATGTGCATGTGTGTGTGGACTTGTTTTTGATACATTGTAAGGACCATTTTCCTGACACATAATATGTCATTTAGTCTCTCTGAGAAAAGCTATTATGGAGTTATGGGTTAGGACTAAGGTCTGTATAGAGTTTTGGTTAGGCTTAGGGTACGACTCCCGGTTAGGCTGTAGACCTGAATGGAAGTCAATGCAAAGTCCCTGCAGAGATAGATAAATATAACATGTGTGTCCACGTGTGTGTGTAATAAAATGGCAAATAAAATGTTTGGACCAGGATGAAAAGAGGCCCCAAAGCCTTCTCGTCTTGATGGTTTCTTCACAAATCTTGTCTCCAGAGTGTAGGCTTTTGTCACTCCCCCATCCTTCATTGTCTTCTCCCCTCTTTATTTCTTTTCTCTTTCTCTTCTTTTGCCTTTTATACTTTGCCTTCAGGATTAGGTGGCCAAGACCTCAGCATCTGCCCCACTGGCACTAAACCCCATTGGAGGCAGCCAGCAGAGGCTCAGTGATGTCACAAGCACCTCTTTCATGTAAACCTGCCGAGTTCACAATTTCCACATTCTAAATTGCACTTTGCTCTGAGTCTTCAGTAATATGACTGTCTGTAAGATTTATTTATGTAGTATTAGTTATCTTGAATTAGAACATTTACCTTTGATTACCAAGGTAGCCAGTCAGAAGAAGAGACGGGTGGATGGGTGAAATAACTTAGAATAACAGCATTTTATTTCCTCTCCTTACTACATCCTTACTGCCTTGCAAAAGTACCTGAGTGATGGACATGGACAATTTCAGTCTACAGGACCCAAAGGACATGTTTATCTGTAAATGCAGCAAAAGGTTTTTCTATGAACACAAAGGGGTTGAATGAATATGCACTTCACACATTTCAGATTTTTCTTTTTTTCTTATCAATTTCCCCTTAGTTCCATGCTTGTTACAGAATATATCTTCTGGGACACTGTAGCAATAAGAAGAGTTTACAACAGTCTTAAATTAGCACAAGTCAGTTGGGAAAATTCACCACTTAGCTGTCCTACATTAGTGGTGGTCAAGAGCATCTCTCTTAAGATCCAAGAACTACTTGATTAGGTTGACCCACCAGTAAATTCACACATCCAACCAAGGCCCTGGACAGCTGTTCCCTTTCACACACTCTTCTCAGGTCTGGTAACCAGAAATTACCACCTAATACAAAGCACTGACATCTCTTAAACACTCAACGTGACACAAACAAAGACTAACCTCAGAAGCTGGGCGACTCCAAAAATTGACCCAGCCAGAGTCAGAAAGGTCAAGCCCAACACTGACTCTGGCTGTCTGGGTACCTTTATGACGTTGGCCGTATTGATTTACAGCCATAATCTGAGAGGTTATTCAACCCCTCAGAGCTTACAACAGTATGGGCTTTGATGCCGTATATTGTTATGGCATTTGACCGCTTTTCATGGCTCAGAGACGTGATTGGATTGTGTTTCTGGCTGCACACCTGTGTGTTTTCCAGGGAGGATAAATGGATTGTTGACTCTACGTGTGCCTCAGTGTTTTTATGTTTCTGACCCGAGAAGAAGTAAATTTTGCCAGCAATTCCCAACCAGTCAGACTGAAATTTATACAACACAGTCTCTGTTCTGATTCCATGTCCACTTGGATCAAATACTCTGGGACAGGCAGATTTATGAGTGAACGTGACTCACAAGGTGAAGGTGCAAGTTATTGCTACAGAGGAGGAAGGTTGTTTTCATCACATGCTCATTGTCAACTCAGTCAGATGTCATGACATCCCTGAATGTGTCGGCAGGCTTTTTTCACTCTGCCTCCCTATTGCCCTTTTTCTAATGGCACAGAAACATGGAAGCTCATTTTCATATGATTCCCAAAAGAATTCTAATTTAGCTACATAATTACTTTGGGGACCTGAAATTTGCCACTTTGGTCAGTGGGGTAGAAAAGTAGGCTAATATGTGAATTAATAGGACCATTGTTGTGTTCTTTGCACTATGTTGCTGTCTTTGCAGCTCCTTCTTCATGTCTCTCATAAAGATATAAACATCTGAGAGTTCCGCTTACGTGTTCATTTTTTTCTGGTGTTTTATTGTTTCTCATTGTGTATATACTTTGCAGGTCAAAAGTCCCAAAAGGAGGACACAGTGCAGTGAAAGTGTCCAGACAGCTCAGTTTTAATGCCTTTTTATTGGGGATGCTTGAGCCTTTATGGGGGCTCGTGCATGAAAAGGATACATATCTTTGTTGGGGATCAAATGGTTTTACTGCCATCAAAAGCAGTAAAACAATACAGTGCAGTGCACTTCCGGGACATAAAAATGAGGTACCGTTGATGATGAGAGTTAAACAAAAGCAAGTGAAAACTACAAAAATAAAGTGTCAAAGAAATGGGGTCGGGGGACTCCAACCCCATGAAAGGACTAGTGGCATTTTCAAAGAAGAGCATGTATGCTGTCTTGTTAAAGTATACCTACCCTGTTGTACTTTCCACATTTTGTCATAATATAACTATAAACTTAAATCTATTTCATTTGAGTTGTAGGTAATTCACCAACACACAGTAGCCCAAAACTGTAGTGAAAGGAAAAGGTTTCATAGTTTTCAAAAGTTTTTTTTTTTTTTTTTAAATCAACATCTGAAAATACTAACAGTTCTCAGACAGTGGTTTCGTGTTAACGTGGCCTCAGGGTGGGTGGACGACCTGAACCAGTTCTTTAACAGGTTTGACCAGTCACCTAGGTGGCCCCCTGCCCAGTCCCCCCCTGCTGTTGCTTCCACTTTCTATGACGACTGCCAGCTTTTCTTCTCAGGACCTCACACCTCTTAGCTCTCCGCTATCATCCACCCCCTTCACTTCAGAGGACTCCATCCCACAGACTCCTTCAACACATAAGGTGAGAAACGAGCTATGTAATATCAAGGTGCGAAAGGCTGCAGGTTTGGAGGGCATCAGCAGATCCAACTGCCGATCAACTGAGTGGCATCATGGGATACGTGTTCAACCTGAAGCTGGGGAAAGTACTACAACTGTGGAAGACCTTCTGTGTGGTACCTGTGCCAATGAATAAATATCCAAAGGACCTCAGCAGCTACTCCTGACCTCAGATCTGATGAAGACCTTGGAGAGGCTGGTCCTCAACAATCTAAGCCTCCTGGTGAGGTTTTAGTTGGATTGCCTACCAGCCTGACACTGGGGTGAATGACCCCATCATCTAACTGTCCTGCAAAAAGTTCTCACCCACCTGGAGAAGACAACAAGCTGGAACTGTCAGGACTGGACCACCACATGTCCCGGTGGACACAGGACTACCTCAGTGGCCACCTATAGTATATGAGGACACAGGGCTGTGTCCTTACATACTGTAATTGTAATATGACTAAATATGAAAACGTTATATAGTCATGAATACTTTTATAAGGGACTGTATTGTGTCTAAAGTACTATACAGAACATAAGGTTATAATGTTGCATATTTGATTTAGTTTCGGATTAAGAGTGTGCAAACTGCTAAACCGTCACCATTCACAGTTGATGTGCAGATGCCGACGCAGAGGTAGAAAGAAGGAGGAAAGGGAAGTGATGGCACAGTTGGGGGCTCTGCTAAATTTCCCTACATTGAAACACAAAAGGAAAGGGGAAGTGATATAATCCTCTGCTGGACATCATCCAGCGACTTCTATCATCCTGTGTACTCAGCCTTCAGCATATTATTCAGCTATGTTTATGTCTTCCTCTTGCTCCTGCAAGTGCAGAAATCACAGGGTTATATAACAGAGATGAAGAATCACATCGTTTTGGGAATACTGTGTGTCGGCGTGTGCAGGGGTGTATGCGTGTGTGTGAGGGATAACCTCAAGAGATCGGGCTGCATTCCAGTCCTTTTTTCTCCACACTTTCTCTCAGCCAGGCATAGACATGACAGGTGGTGACTTAAGAGCCCCTCTCGGTCCTTCACATACATCCTGTACCTCTTTTGTAGCACATTCACCTCTGGCCAGACCAGTTGCAAGTAACGTCTTTCCAGCATAATAATTACCTCTCTATGCAATTTTGTTGGGCCTCTCTCTGCACACAAGTCTTTCTTGCTGAGTCTGATTTTGATATTTTGTTGTTCCCAAGAACAATAACACCTCAAACTGAAATATTTTTAAATTAATTATCCCTAACCTTTACAGTCAATGTCCCTATGATTCATAATACTTTATTAAAATAAAATGAATCAAAGTTAATGCTGCTCAGTGGTTTGAGATGCTTTTCCACAGGATTTTTCTCATTCTAACCCCACATGATATATTTTTACCGTTTAATGCATTTTACTGCAAAACCCACATTTTAAAAGCCAGCCTTGTGGAATCATAGATCCTCCTCTATACCAAACAGCAGTCATAAAATTATTTTCTAAATATTCGGGAGGGGGGGGGGGGGTTACTTCACCCACCATAAACCAAAACATTTATTGTCAAAATGTTTGAAATATTAAAGCACAATATGCTGAATATCTAAGCAATTCGAATACAAGGTGTTTTTCATGCATTTTTGTATTTTACTTTGTACCTCACCCATCTGAAGTTTATGTTTCCAAAATAAAATTAATGAGCTTTTTGAACAGAAAATAAAAATCAGAATTGTGAATATTTGACATGTCAGTCACCCACAGAGCAGACTGAAGAAACACTGGCTCGTTCCAATTTCTGCCTGATTTAAACGGCAAATCTCTAGTTGACAATTAAGCCTGATTTGGCACAACATAACACACCCACACCTGTTCATCAGAAAGAGCTCTTGTCATGATAGTGCTATTGTCCTCAATGTCACTTTAGACATTCACCTTCTTGATTTTTTTTTTTTGTTTCCTGCCTATTGTGCTCACACCTATTTTTTCACTTTATTTGTATTTTTCTCTGTCTTTTCCTTTTCCCTGTCCATTTCCTTTTTTAAAACTCATTTTCCTAAACCCCTCAAGGTCCCAGAACGTCCCATTGTGTTGTCTCTCCCCATCCTTCTCACTTACTTCATCATTCTATACATTACTTCCTCCACCTCCTCCTGTCTGTGTTAAATCCTCTACCTTTCTTTGTTCTCTTCATTTTTTGCCCTTCCTTGGAGTCTCTCTCCTTACCCTCCCTCCCTCTCTTGTTCACTCTCCTTCTTTTCCTCCCTTGTGTGTGTTGGTGTTAGCTGGTGCCAGACTGTTGTACAGAAAGACTGCAGGCGGTTGATGTTCCCGCCAGCCGTTAGACACACACACTCTCTCTCTCCTACGGAGTCAAAGAGGACAATGTGTCTGGGTTGAGAAGAAACTGGAAAAGAATGCATGATTGGGCTGCCATCCGGCGGTGACTGCTGGTATTGCTGCGGCTGGGGGTCATCGAGGGGGAGACGAAAGAGGATGATGAAATACTGATGGCTTTTCAGTAATGGCAGAGCCGAGCGAGAGCCCGGTGGGTGGAGCGTGCAGCTGTGAGCTCACAGAAGCTATTATGCAAGAGAAAGGAAGGGAGAGATGTGAACAACAAGAGGCTCAGTAAGGGTGGAGCACCCGGCGGGATGATGCACAGAATGTCATCAGTATCGGCGCCACAGATACCCCCCTCACCACCCCGCCAACACATGCACACACTTGATTTTTCACAACCCCTTTTGTCTCTCAAAGTGGGGACTCCTCTTTCTTTCAGGTGGCATTACTGTGAAGATGAGGGAGCCGGGAGCGTACCTCTTGCCAGAAACCAGCAGTCATCACAATGACGAATGGCGATGTCCCTGGGCGAAGCAGGCAGATAAATGTCTTTAATTAATCTGTTTGAATATAGCTTCCAGATATCTTAACCGATGAAATACGACAAAAACAAATTCAGTTAAAAAGATATGCAAATACTCAACTGCAAGGCAAATTTATGCAAATTCGCATGATTTCTTCAGTTGGGTTCAAAGGAGGACAACTAAAGCAACACTTATACTGTGACTCAAACTCAGCTCTCATGTTATTCAAGAATGTGCAGAAGGGCTTTAATTACATTACTTCCTTATTGGAGTTTCCCCTCTTTAAAATTTATTTTAATGCATGATGGAGGCAATCTGAGTGACAGCCAAGAGCAAGCCAGCAAAGTTAGGATGGTATAACAGAACCCTGAGGAAGGCACGGATTCCAGGGTGAAAGTATTTTTTTCTAAAACACCAACTACAGGTCAAAAAGGTTCTTCACATTTCTAAAAGAAAAAGGCGTTTATCATCCAGGGAAATGCAGTTTCAATTTTAAGATGGAAGCATAGAAAATGTATTCACCCTGACCAGAGCTGTCTCCTTTATTTGTGCTTACACTTTATTTCTATGACCCTCCACTCTTTGCTCCACAGCCACCACCCCCTCCTGTCAACACACCTGCTCACATACACAAAAGTGACCTTCAGGGGGGAAAAAATGGCAAAAATGTATATATTCATGTATTTTTCTACAAAGAGAAACAAAGGTCAGACTCTATTTTAAGCACATTTTAATTAAGATATTCAAAACAGAAATGGAAAAATGCAAAGAATCTAGGAAGCTATACAAAGCAATAGCTTTGAACTTAGGAAAGAAAATCTATACCAGGGTTCTATATGCTGTTTGCTTAACAACAAATTTCTATGTCTTCTATGTTTCCTGTTGGTTGTACCTGATTTCACTTAGGTGGTATTGGAAGAAAGAGAATAAAAGATTCATAAACTTTTTAGATTTTTATTTGTAAAAATATAAAAACCTTGCTGAAGCTGAACCAAAAACTTGATAACTTGAGCTGCTTTGTATTTGTCCATCTTATAAAATCCCAATTAAAAAGTATGAATGCTTTTGAAGGCCTCTGCCTATATATTGTGTTTCTCCGTAAATTGGTGTCAGGTTAGCTTTACATTCGTTCAAGTTCGAACTTTCCCAGAGCCCTGTCTGTCCAATCAACACACAGTCTGTGAGTAGCATGGGAAAATGAGCAAAAAATAAGAGCCACAAAGAGCAATCAACTGCAATACAATCACGGACTTTGGGGACAAAAGGAAAGAAGACAGAAAAAGAAGAAACATTTTTCTTTTCAAGGCTCTCTGAGAAGAAGGTTTAGATGTGCAAAATTTCATGGAATTGGGGTCGACAGGCTTCTCTGAGCCCAGTGGGAGTACTTATAATTTGTTTGGGGACTAAAAGAGGGAAGGGGATGCAGAACAATGGTATTGTCCCCTGTTGCACTGGAAGCTTAAGCTGCCACTACAGCCTGCCTGCTTGCAGATTGTTAGCAGTAATTTGCTTTATGTTGGGTGGAAGTGGGATTAGGGATGAAGCGAGGCATGTTTTAATTTCTCAGCGGGGGATCACATGCTCTTATCAGTCGCCAATCATAACTCCTTCGGCGGAGATTACATAACCCCTTACAGACCTGGAGCGACCACCCACGGTTGGTCTGTCCCTTTGCCAAGTTGTTTACATCAAAAGCAACTGGCATTTTACATAAAAGTCTCAAGATCTAAAAGAAATTTCACTAGGCATATACGGTCATAAATAATCCTATTCAGTTACTGGAACACAACAAAAATGCCGGAAAAGCAGACAGAAAAACTGATTCAAACTTTTAACTTTATGTAGCTGTAGGCAGCATGAATGAATGCACTGTGCTTGACTCATTCATTTTTGTATTTTATAAACGTGCTGTGTCCATTTCTAGTGGTCAGATAAATATTTGACCACTATAGTTAATCAGAAAGTAGGCAATGCTGTTAGTTTCCCTTTGAGTTTGAAGCATCCAGCATGTTGAAGTGAGTAAAGATTCTTCACTGTGTGAGATTCTGTAATGTGATCATTGGGTAATGGCTGCATTGGTTATGTTGCAGTAGTGCAAATGTGCAGCACACATGGAAACGGCAACATTTTTCTGACACATAAAAGCAATTGCTTTTTCAAAAATCATCATGTCTTCCTTCCTTGAAACAAAAGGCACATATGAAATAGTGTCACAGTCGCATTTTTTAAAGGCATTTTGCATGGAGTGCAGGTTGCTATGCATTACCCCATATCTTACTATTTTAGTGATGAACAACGCTTTTTAACATGGTCCAAGCACCATGTTAGGAGGTAACAGTTATTACTAAGTGACTAAAAGACACTGAAATTTTGAGGAAGCTCTCTAGCTCATCCCATCAAGAACCTGTGGCTAATTGTCAAAAGGAAGGTGGGGAAAGAAAAGAACAGTCTGGCAAACTCAGAGCACTGATAAAGCAAGAATTGGTCTTCAAAAGTCAGTTTGGTCAAGAAGCCGATACCCAGAATACCAGGTAGACTTGCAAAAGTCTAGAAAAGAAAGGTTGATACTGTAAATATGTATGCTTTGAAAAATGTGATGCATTCCTCAAGACAAGCTTTTGAAACTTATGCAATGATGATCATTAAAATTGTCAAATAAATATTTGACAGACAAAAGCATTTACTAAATTTCTATAAGCCTCAAAGCTTTGGTACAAGTAAAGGTTTAGAACATATTTCAGACATGAATTCTTTGAGTACCATGTAATAACACTAATTTATAATATGTGCAATAAGAAAGATCAACAACTCAAACAAGAGAAGTGTAAGAGGAGTGTGATATCAATAACTGTTGATCAGTTTGGTTTTACCATAGCACATCTTTAGTCTGACATTCAGTTTGAAAGAACTTATGCGCACTGAAAAATTTCCCATGAGATCCGTAACTGAAAATCTGTCTGTATGTGTCCCGCTGACTGATATCCACCATCTTCATTCAGTCTGACTGAAGAAGAGGAGGGGAAGAGATAGGGAGCGAGCAAGCAAAGTAAAAATTAGACACAGCTAATGTAGCCGGACAGTGGCTTTGTACTAGTCATTGTGTGGTGTGCCGTGTGATAGCTTCCCTGAGGCTGCTGTGCCCTTCGTTGGAGGTAATTTGCTCTTGTCACATTCGGTTCATATCAAAACTGTTCAACAGTCCACATCATATGAAGAGACTTCTATAATTTCCCTTCTGCTTTCCCGCGGCTGCTGGTCAGAGGCCCCCGACATGGGGTTCAGAATAAAGCAGCCCAGTTTATGAAGGGCAGCTCGGTTCAAAGAGCCCTCCAAAGGTTCTCAAGCCAGAGCAATACAGATAGCTGTGAGGGGGCCTGTGTGAACAAGAGGGAAAGGCCCAGGGCAGAGAGGAGGTACATATTTTGATGAAGGGGACATTGTAACCACCCATCATTTCTCATTGCCCCGTTAAGAAATAAGGGGCTCGGCTCGTTTTTCTTTGGGGTTCACGCGAATTGGTGTCGTGCTGACAATATCAAAAGAGCGCTGTCTCTCGTGCGGCAAACACTCTGTTGTTTTCCTCATCCACATCTATCAGTAACACTTTTCAGGAACTGGGGGCCATGAGGGCTTTTGTTCTATCTCAAAGCTCTTCGAGGTCATCTCTAATATTGAACCCTGTGCGCATTTAGACTCATCTGCCCTGTCTGCTGCATCCGCTCAACTTTGATCTTCTCTCTGCCGTGATTGATATTTGCATTGCATTAACAGTGAAATGCACGTGAATGCGGGTCCATATGTGAATACAAACAGCCCATCACAGACCTCCCAGAGGGGTCGTAACAAGTGGAATGCATCCTGTTCAGAAGATGAGCTAGTGCGTTTCATGGAAAAAAAGCAAGCTCCAGCGTATATTCCAAAGAAGTAGATTGATAAGAATTGTAGAACATAAAAAGAAATAGAAATGCAGCAAGAAATAGGGCAGTACAGGAAAGTTCATAGACAGAGAGAAAGAGAGTTGAAGTTGAAGACAGTTTACTGCAGCAGCAAAATCTGCCTGAGTAAAGCGGCTATTACTGTAATGAGAGCAACCACATATGTGATGTAATGCATGTGCGGCACGATCTGATGTATAGGACAAAGAGTGGGAAGGAGACCCAAAGGAAAAGGAGGGGGTTGGATGACAAGAAGAAGCGCAGCACATAAAAATGAGAAGCACTGAACAGGCCTGAAGACAAAGAAATCCCCAGTGGGAAAATTAATTTACGCAGGCTCCTCCCTCATCTGATTTGTCTGCTTTGTCGAGTCTGCAGGTGTGAAAATAAGATGTCTTTGCCCACTTCCTTCATCCTCCCACTTTACAAACCCACTCTTTACAAAACACTCCACTCCAGTTCACACAAACTACATTTACACACACTCATTAGGATAATGAAAACTGTGACAGAATGAGAGAGTCAATTATCAGATTTTTCAATCAGAACTGAATGCCGATTAGCTTTGCTCACTGATGTACACACTGCAACTTCTAGACTGGAGCAGAAGTCCCAGATTAAAGCATGCATTTATCAAATAGGGTGACGGAATTATGTGGCAACCCTGTAAAGTCTTGAGGTAATATGTGGAAGATTTATGAGCACCGTTAGTACACAATCCTACAGTTCTATATTCACTGAAAACTGGGACATGTGAAGAAAAAAAGTGTCCACTGAGCCACTCTGAACAGCTGGTGGTTAAATGCTTTCTTAAGGGCACCTCTAAAAACAACCACCCTTTTTCAAAGAGCAAAATATTATTCAATATTGCAAAATATAAATATGTCAAACACAGAAGAAGCAAAATTTCTTGTCTCATTTACCTTAATATTTTTGAATAAAAGAGAACAGATCTTGTTGTCCCCACACTGACATTGTTTTGAAGAATAAGGTAAAAAAAAGCTTTATACTTTTAAATGAAATTTCACTCTATTTTATTGAAGTCACATGCTTTTCGATGTGTACTAATGAAAACACAAAATGAACAATAGATTTTATTCAACCATGAAAATAAAAATGACAAAACCAATGGGAGAGTCAGGGATTGTACCCAGTAGTGTAAATATTTGAATATCACTTTGCAGAATCTCAATGAAAGCAGTTTTATTGATTGATTCTACTTAACATTTTTATTGACAAGTCAGTTCTCTAATATGTGCATAATGCAACAACACTTGGAGAGTGGGCCCAATGGACGTTTGCAGTTGAAGAGGGAGTTTTTGAGAAAGTCAAAGTAACACACATGCAAATTAGCCAGTTTGTCATATCAACAGAGCAGGGCGCCGGTTGATGTGTTGTTTTTCCTACCTCCCCTCCAGGATGTTACTGGCAAGTCTGCTCCTGCAGCTGACATGCATCTTTTGCAATCACCAGATGCACCAGAGGAACAGACTCCCCAGAGGCAGACTCCAGATACTTCCACAACATTGGTGGTAATAAGGCCTCCTCTCATTGTACTCCTCACTTACCTTCCTTATCATTGTCCTCTTAGGAAACCCACCTGAGTCCTCATTCACTCCTGGTTCTGTGTCCAGGTTCTTGGTCCTCCAAGACCACACTAGTAAACACCTTCAGCTACTGCCATGCATCACTTCCAAGTTCCTCTAACTGATCACCATGGTTGGTGCTGTTCAAACTCTTTCTCTGCAACCTCCCCTTCTCACCTGCCTGTCCAACCTGCAGCATTCCTCCATTGGTTCCACATCTATATGGAGAGGAAAACAAAGAAAAACATTAACATCAAGACTCCACCACCAGTAAACCCTAGCCTCTGCAGACATACCCACCTCCTTATAGGGAACCTCCATTTTTCTCCTGTCTTTTGTCAGTTTACTCCTAAGAATTAACTTCTTTCTTTTCATTCTCAGTGATGTCCTGAAACCTCAAAAAAACAAAAAACAACCTATATCCCATATCAAACTGTTGAAGTGCCTGTTTCACAGATGTTTGTGAATTTAATGTTATGGCACAAGTTCATTTAGTGTTAGCAGGTTTACATCTGCCCCTTAGCTCCAGGAGTGGTGGTAGATCAAAAGGTTGGGGTTCATCCAGTATCCATTGGGTTGCTGGAACCCCACCTCTGTCACTTTGCCACTGCGTCCTTGAGCTAGACACTTCTCCAGATTTGCCCCAATAAAATCTACAATGTAGTTTACAACCATGACTGACTGCAATGTAAAGTGCTTTGGAGTTATAGGACTTGATAAAGCACAATACAAATACAGGCTTTAGCTGAGAATAAAAAAAAGAAAAAAAATTAAGAAATTTATAAAAGTTAAATACAAAACATAAAAGAACTAAAGCTTTTTTTGTACAAATTGTCAAAGCAAAGTTTGGTTTTAAGTTTTAACTTGAACTTCATGCAGTTAAATTCCTGCATTCTTACTACAGAAACCCGAACAAAACAATATCAACAATATCCTTCTTCTGCTGCTTCTGATCACCGTCTGCAACTGAAACACAAGACATTTGTCTGTAGTATATGGCTAACATCTCCACAGTACAACGACACAGAAGCTCTTTATTATAAGCAGTCCTGGCGGGAGATGACCCGAAGAACTTTGAAACAGTGGGGCCTCCTAAAGGCGACCATCCCAAAGATATCCCTGCTGCTGGCGCTGACACTGTGAAAGCTGCGCAGGAATTTACCGTGACAGAGGAAACAGCCTCAGGTGGAGGTTCACAGACAGAGCCAGAACAAACACACATGCAGACCTTAGCAGTGAACCATGCTGAAGCTTTCCTCCCTGTAACCTTGAAGGTGGGATTCAGTAGAATGTAAACCTTTTGTCACCTTTTGATGTTCAAAGTGTTCACAGCCCACTGTGTGCGGGGCCACCTTGTCAGCCCACAGTGAGATTAACGCAGGCATTTCTCAAAGGGTTGACACGTGCACTTATTTTAAAACCGGAAATTTTTAGTGTCCAAAAAAGAAATCTGTTGCAATATGTTACGTGTCTGAAAGTGTATAAGTTGTTGGGTTCCAGAAATTCTGTTTTTTCATGGTTGTCATTTTAGGAGTGACATGGCCACTCATACAATTGAAGAAAAGTCCCTGATAAAGAGGACCACCATGCCATGATGCTCTCACCACCATGTTTTACTGTGGGCGATGTGCACTGTTAGATCTCCACACAGCACGGTGTTTTGCATGTAGACTATAAAGTTAGATTTAGTATACTGTTAGAAGAGCAGCTTCTTTCACTTGTTGGCTGTGTCCCTTACATGGCTTGTGGTTCATTTTAAATGAGAATTTAAATTGGATATTTAATTTTGTGAATACTTTATTGTTGCCACTTTTCAATACATGTCACATTTGTAAACTGTGTAACTCATCATTTTTGCCTGTGAACATATTTTATTACCTGAGCTAGCAATAGATTTCTGCACTGTGTCCAGTGTGCCTCTTGGTTTCTTTTCTTATAAAATTAGATTAATGAGAAAGATTTAGGAGGAGAGCCAAGTCACAGCTGAATAGTGTCCAGAGGGTTGTTAAATGCTTCAAATATTATTTTATAATTTAAACATTAAAAAAGGATTTTATCCCTGACCAGCAGCGTTCCTTAATGTTCTCTGAAAAACCTCTATGGCTTTGATAGAATATCTCGATTTATACGCAGATAAAATTGTACACATGAATTCTCTAATTGGCTGACTTCAGAAGGGAGTTGGTTCGGTTACACTAGATTTTATTTATGGGTACCAGAGTTAAGGGGTTGAACACGTATGAATGCCAAACATTTAAGATTTTCCTGTAAAGAACTATGCATTATTGTGAATGCACAGTTCTTACACAAAAATGCACAATTCCATTAAAGCAAACTGAGGTTGTGGTAGTTATGTGACAAAACGTGAAAAGGTCTGGTGAGATGAGGATGCTTTCAAGGCACTGAGGTATTCAAAACAATAAATGAGAATTGTGAAATAGAGTAGTTCAGCTCCTGGTGTTTTTTAGGACACCAAAATGAAACGTGTCACACTGAAGCACTAATCCTAAGAAACCATAATAATATGCAGTTGCACCCATCAACTGAAGACTGAAGCAGGGGCCTATCGATAGGAGCCTAACCAGAGTTATACATTAGCCACAGTGGATCTTAGACAGGACCACTCTTTGGTTCTGATCAATCAGACAGGCATGCTTCTGAAGAAAGTCTGAACTCTAATGACCTGGCAGTGCTGTTTAAAACAAAATGCATCCTGCCTTTACTCTCAGATATTTCCGGAGCGCACCTTGAAGTCGCGTATCGGCTTTCAAATTGAGAGTAAGTGAATTTAGGATTCCACGCACATGACTGCTTTTGCACAGTCCTCACATATGCAAGTAGTATGTTCGCGCACATATGTTTCTGATGAGTCAATATAGATCTGCATTTCAAATAAAGATAATGGGAAGCAGAGCAAGAGTGAATGAAAGGGAGAGAGAGGGCGAGGGGGTGGAGAATGGTATCTATAGCTGAGGAAGGGCGGGGTGGGGGTGGCATTCCTTAGGCCTGATGTAGGAGGTAAATTAAAAATATCCCTGGCTGCTTGGAGGGGGTCCAAGGGTGGCTGACACAGACCACTCAGTCAGGGAGCTCGCTGCTGATCCACTAAGCGCTCACTCATGGCCAATTATGCATCCTGTGATGTGTGTTCCACACACACACCCCCCTCACCCACACTCACAAATACCCACTACCCCACCTTTACCCCTGGAGCAATAGTAGCCAAAGAGAAAAGACTGTCAGAAAGTCAGGATCAAACCTCCAATACAACACTGGCTGTCACACGCCCAGGTGATGATTAATGGCTTGTATTCTCTGACCCAGAGAAGAAAGGAGAGCAGAGAGTGAGCTACAGATGGGAGTTCTCAACTCATTACGAAGCACAGTAACATGTGTTGAGAAGACCAAGCATCCTCCCGAGTTCGCACAGCTCGGGAGCTGGCACTGTTACGTTATTACGCCACTGAACAATGAAAGTCAAGTCTTCTTAGACAGTGAGACTGTCAAGTTTTTGGGGTTTTTTTCTTTTTTGCTTCCAGGCAAACTAAACAAATTAGATTCATAGGGTTTGCTGGGGTTCACCTGTGTTCCGCTTTTCTTGGAAACAGCCAGAAGTTCTCACTTCGTCTCCCACACACACATTCACAGTGAGTCTTGCTACTGGCGTCCAGCAGCGTTCGGCGGTGGAAACCAAACACGGGCCTGTTTTGACTGGATGTGATCCTTGTTTCCGGGTAAAACGCTGCCAGAAGCAGATTGATGGCCTTCACCCAGAGGGGAGCTTTTACAGGAAAATCCGCCTTGCTGGAATTCTTCTTCTTCTCATGCTGGATTCAAAAAATGCAGGGTCACAGTCATGGTGAGCGCCAGGGCAAAGTACTCCCCAAGTGATGGTGAAGGGAATGTTCTTGTGCATGTCACACGTCTCTTTTAAACCTTCACTGCTCCAATTTTATGCCTAAAACAATGACCAAAGGACAAAAGTGAAAAAATAGTTTGAGGTTATTACAACTAGAAACAATGCAGCAATATTCTGGTTTTGCTGGAAATGAAAAATGATCTTTGACGTTACTATTGATTTTATCCAACTAACAACGAGGTTTATGAGCAAGCATCAACTTTGTCAGTTTAAAGGCTGCTAAACCAAAGTAGGGTAGAACAAATCTGTTTAGTAATTTCAGACTATTTCAGACGTCATACTTTGTTTCCAAGAAGTCTAAGTTTTCTTTTTACTCATTGGAGGTCTTTTAAAGTTTTTCTTTGAACATTTGCAGTTTTTTTTTTTTTTTTGTTCTTTTGACTCATTTCTGTTTAGTTTACAACCTGACCATAACAGGATATCGCACAGATTATGTTGAAAAAACTGAACAAAGGAAAACTTTCATGCTGAAATCATACGTACAAAAGATTAGCATGATCTGACATGCATAGCTTTTGGATAAAAGACAAAAATTCAGCAAAGACCTGAGCCAGGATGTGTGTCAAGCTTCAGCTGATCATCAACTGTAAGCCAAGTATTCAGCTAACAGCTCTTTGAGATTCAATTTTGTACATGTTTCATTTCAATGGGAAAATAATTTGTTCACCTGATGTGTTGGTGTGGAGAGGTATTGGGCCCATAAAAGTTTATTATTGTTTTTTGCTTTTTTGTCACACTTAAACAGATTTTTTTTTTCTTAGTCCAAAACAGTTATCGACTCAGTGCATGGCTTACAACCCCTCACCATGGGAATACATCTATACTGGCTGATAACATTATGAGGTCATCATTCTATATGGACAGTAACATTACACAGAGAATGACAGCCCATTAATTATTAATCTTTTTAAAAACAAAAGATAAATAATTAAGCTGCAACCTAACACTGATGGACCCACCATTAAGACAACAATAAGTGAGGCATGCAAACTTAGCTACAGATTTTTAATTTGTGTTTAATTTGAAATTATGTTGATTAATTACCTTATTCCACAATTAAATGCTCCGACCATGTGGGAATCTTTTATTTTGTTAAGTAAAATAACATTTTGTTCAGCATGCAATTTGTAAGTCGCTAAATCTTAAGCCCACGAAAACTTCTTGAAGCAAACACGAGTAATAAAAACCAAATATTTACATACACTTTATGAAAAAAACAACCTTCATGATTCAGATCAGTTAGGACTACCTAAACTGTTAAACTTCACAAGATAATGAAAGATCATTTCACAAATTTTCTTAAAATTTAACAAGCGTCCATATTTTGCACCAAAATATGTTACTCACTGGGACACAGAAAGAGCTTTCTGCCACCTAAATGGTGTTGATGTTACCAGGCTGTTTAAACCTGTAGACATTTGCTTGAACAAATGAACTTGACACTTTCCGTCAACTGGGTGGTTGAACCCAAAGATGAACCTGACTTCTGGAGGTTACCAATGTTCTTTGTGATATTCTGGTTGATTTCTTTACAATTTTCTTGGTGTCAAGCATGGAGTCAGTGCGATTAAGATTGAGCCTGTGATTACATCCGAAAGCATTCCTTGAGTTCAGGCAAATATTGTGAATTGGATCGCCCTCGGATTCTGAACTGATCAGAAATGCTATGAAAATGTCAAGATACAAATACCTCTTGTAAAAAATATATTAAATTAGGAATTTTAAAAATAGGGATAATTTTCATAAATGACTTTAAACAAGAACAGTTTAGTCAGAATTGACCTCAGAGATTTACAGATTCTATGCCAACATGTGGTTTCTGCTGTTTATGATTTGGTTCAATAGAACTGGAAAATGTCACATCCACAAGAGGGAGAGAAGAGGGCGTTTGACTTCTGATTTCAATAATGTTTACTTTTAATTTGTACTTCAAACTCTACCATTACTAAATAGTATATGTACTATCCTTATCCTGCACTTAACTCTGGGGGGAAAAAGGGATGATGGTCCAACTCTCTGAACCCCACTCCAGCCTTAAGGGCCACAAAACTCCTACAATCAGCTTTTACTGCCCACAAAGAGACATGTTAAATGCTGCCTGAACATATATGTACATATTCTACACTCATTCCCACAAAGACCTTCAGTTTTTGACCACAAAATATACACAGACAGGCAAAAAATCTTTTTACAAACATGTTACAGAGCGCCTCACTCAGGATATGTTCTAGCGTACCAGTTGTATATGCATACGTTAGTTGAATCCATATGACTGAAAAAGCCAGTCTGCCACATTCCTCCTCAGCAGCAGCATGACAGACCAGCTGCTTGGGTAGAAAATCAATAGGACAAAAACCATGATATTAAAGAAGCACTGAAGATGGAATGAGATAAAATCAATAAGAATAGGGAGGAAGGGAAGATGGAAGCAGTAAAATATGTTCCTGTAAGGTATTTTACAATTCTAACACAAAATATTATGATTTATTCATTCTTTTTTTTCTTTTTATGAATAACGTAAGATTAAAAAAGAAAATCCTGAACAGGAAATGGAGATTTATATGAATAAAGACGAGAATGCTAGAGCATAGATGGGGGGATGAGATGGAGACGGAGCGTGGTGACAGTGATAGAGAACAAGAGGACTCTTGGGACAGCAGAAGAGACAAGTTTATCGACCCAGGATAGCAAGCTGGCTCTCATTTCACATCCTCAGCAATAACACCAGCTCTCTGCCATGGAATTGAGCCTTGCATCCCGTCTGGACAGGGTCACCTCCACCCTGTATGCATCTGTCTTTGGGTGTGTCCGGCTTTCATGGTGTGTCTGGAAGAGATAGGGCAATGTTTGGAGGAATGTTTTTCTTTCAGTGGTTGCATATGAAATATTTAGTGATAATTTAAGGTGCAGTTGCTACGCCTGACAGTGTATTCTAAGAATCTTAACATACATTAAAAACAGCTGAAGAAAACATACACGGTCTGGTCATAATGGGAAATCTGTATTTATTTCACTGTTGTGAAACTCAACGGCATCCAAATAGTTTATTAAACCTGGAGGCACATGCCAATCTCGCCAGAGGAAACTGATAGCCTGAATGAGTTGCATCAGCAAAAGTGGCAAGTGGGGACTGGACTTGGCTCTCAAAGGCCTCCACTGTCATCTAAGAGGGCCGAACTGCGTGACAGACGACCGAACATGTGGCATCTTCCTGACCCCTGACCCGCCAAACCTTCCCTTATCTGCCCCTGCTGTGGCTAAGGGATGGCCCGCAACCTCAGCAACCACTGACCACTGGGACTCCTTTGTGCCCGTAGTCCATCACATCAGGAAAGGGCGCCCAGAGGTCACATAGCAAACAGGTGAACTTTGGCTCTCCAGTGCGGGTGCTGGGATCTGGTATTTGAATATGGTGTGTAGAGACTGATAAGATTGAGACGTGTGGACAGATGAGAGATAAGACTGATTCAACATTAACGATGGGTACATCCATGAAAAAAGACCACACAAAGAAGATAAAATACTCCAACTTTCATCATGCAATTGTCTCTTGAAAACCTAATTTCAAACGGATAACTCAGGTAATGTGATATAGACAGCCAACACACCAACTCTGTGAAGTTTTAATTTGCACAAACCAGAATTTACATATTCCTTTTTGTTCTCTCTGTCTGAAGTTAAATCAGAACAAACTTCTCTTGTTTTAGGTCAGATAGAACTACCAAAATTATTTCTATTTGGTAAATGCAATAGTGATGTGAGAGAGATTATGTGAGGGATGTATTTATTATTCTCATCAAAATCAAAAGTTTACATACAAAATGATTGCTATCTCTTTGTTAAAAAGGGGAAGCTCAAAAGATGATGTCTTAGGTTTGAAAACCTCTGATAGGTTAATTGACACGTTAGAGTTAATTGGAGGCACCGTTAGAAAGAGAGGGGAAAGTCAAAAAAATCAACCAAGATATCAGGAGCTACACAAGTCCAGTTCAACATCGGGAACAATTTCCAGATGCTTTAAGGTGTGTCATTCATCTGTTCAAACAAGTACAAGCTAGTATAGATATGATGGGAATGTCCAACCATCATGCCGCTCAAGGAGATGGGTTCTGGGAATGTGTTTTGGTCTGAGTGAAAATTGATCACAGAACAAAACCAAAAGACTGTGCTGATTAAACCTGGTAAGGTAGACTGTCCATAATGAGCACCTTTACATTTTGGAGGAAAAGGGGCTTTAGTTGTTCAAATCTGATTACTAGCCTAATGCAGCTAAGATAGTGATTACTCCTGAGTACTCACTCCAACCACTATTTAAAACAATATATTGTTTTATGGAAGAACAATTGTTGGATGGGTCTGTCTGAATGTCAATTGATAAAGAAACCACTACTTTAAGTTCATTTAAAGGGATCATTAAGGTATGTTTGTTTAATCAAATCTGTCGCCTAGGTATGATAAGCTATGTCCAGTCTTGTCATGTGTTTCCAGGAGAAGCCTAGCATCCAGTTAAAAGCTTCTGGACCTGTCTCAAAATACTTTCAGCACCAGTTGGGTTTATACTTCCCTGACAAGCATGACCACCCACCCAGCCAAGTACTGGCACTTCCAGTGAGCAGTTTCAGACTATTAGCCAGCATCAGATTCTCAAGCTCCAGAACCTCGTGATCTACATGACCAGCAGGTCCTGGATTTAACTGAATGGCAACTTCCATCCCCATCCCCCCTCCGTTCGCAGGAACAATAAAAACTCTGTATTATATAAGGAAGAAGAAATATGGCTCTTTGGGATTTTTTTGTTTTTATGGTAATTATTCTACTTCGTGCTTCTTTTCTTCCATGAAAGTACATTCAAAAAGATTAATCATAAGGAAATTACACTTTTAAGTGTAATCTTAACAGTGTATATCTTCAACAAAATTCTGTGTCAAAGAAAAACAAAGCTGATCTCTCTTGCAATAATTTAAGAACAGCTAAGTTTGCTTCGAGGTTCAAAAATGGCAAGAAATTATATCAGTTATACTTCATCACTTCACTGCGTTCTGGAGACGTTTTCAAAGTGCTGCTGCCCACAACGGCACAGCCTGAACTTCTGAACTCAGACCAATCCAAAGGAAGGAAAAAACCCACAAAGGACTCATCACACATGTACCCTAAATCCACAGCCCACTTGTACCACAGACTTCACAACCCAAGGGTCACATCTTCAGCTCTGCTAAACTAACATCTTACTGACTCGGGTCAAAAAATAAACACAAGAGAAAAGAGCAGCCACAGCGTGACTTCAGTCCGGCGCAGACGCTTTTTACTGGCGGTTTATTTTCATTTGGAGCCACACGACTCAGGCACAATCAAAACATCCACGTGCAGAACTAGATGAGCACACATTCAACGTAAACACATGCACTAGTGAATAAAAATGATGTTTATTTTTTTCAACAATGTTATAAATTAACACAACTGTACTGCAGCACTAGTCATTAATCTTTTTACTTATTAAAGAAATCGCACACACTTCAATGCATCTTATTGGCTCTGTATGTGAAGGACCAGTTCAAAGTTGCAAAGTTTTTTTGTTTTTTTTTTTTTGATAAATATAAACATTTATTTTGTATTGAGCGTCCCAGAGTCAAACATTGTGCAGAATTACTCGTCACTGCATTTACTTTTATTTGCATATCTAGAGACTGTAACAATTGCTTACTTTTATTTGCAAAACAGTTCAAGCTCAGTCAGATAGGATGGACAACGTCTCAAATAATCACCATAGATTATCAATTTAAGTCCAGTCCAAAGATTTTGATCAGGACTTATGACTAGTCCAGTGGTGCCCAAAGTCAGTCCTCGAGGGCCGGCATCCTGCATGTTTTAGTTCTCTCCCTAGTGGTAGTAACAACCTTTTCAGCATGTCAATGTCCTTCTCAGGCCTTCTAATGAGCCATAATTTGACACAAGTGCATAAAACCAGCGAGAGAACTAAAACATGCAGGATGCCGAAGACTGACTTTGGGCACCACTGGACTAGACCATTAGAAAAAAAAATGAATATGATTTGATTAAAACCATTGATCGTTGTGATTTTATTTGCTTTTGGTGCTTAACATTTGATTAACCTGCACAACAACTGCAGACTGATCACTTTTCATATAGCAGTTAGTGCCACAGACTGATTTTGATTTATAATTTGTGATTAAAAAATAAAATAGAAGATGACCTTCTACATTTATTTATCTCAGTTAAAGATAACATACAGCTCCATTTGTAGCAATTGTCACATTTATAAATATCAGTTTTAGGCCTTCTAGGCACTTTTTGCTTTTTATAACTCTTTCATATTTGATTTATTTTAGGCTTCTGCTTTTGTTACATGCTAAAAGTTTTCAACTCCAAAAACAACAGGCCTCCTGGGATGCTGTGAACACGGTGTTATATATTTGTCTTTATATATGGAGATAGTCGCTGCGCTCATATGACTGAATTGTACTTGGCGAGGATCTCATGCCCTTCCTAATGCCACTCTGGTCAAGGATATGATTGTTAACAGTGGGCTGGTTTGAGTTTTTGAGCACACAGTAGAGTGTAAGTGTGTCACCTGATTCTGGGAAGCTATTACACCCCATGCCTTTGACACACTGACTAATTAGCACAATGTACACAGGAGTAGGGCAGCCTATAAAAAGACCAGCTGGAATGGGAGCAGGGTTGTCATTGTTGTCGCTGGAAGTGATAGCATAGACCTGCTGCACGGAAGCTGGATGATAATGAAGCACTGGTGCCAGTGAGGAGACGGGGGGGAAAGAGTCAGGTCCGTAGAAGAGGACTAATAATAGCAGACGAAACTGCGCTACTCCCAACACACTTCTATACACACACACATGCAGACACACCGGCTTGGCACAGAGCTTCAACGGTAACCTGATCAAGCCACCGCAGAAACCGAAGCAATCGGGAATAAAAGCAAATCCTCCACGTGTACAGTAGGAGTGTGCATGTGCAGAACAAATGTCAACGCATGGGAATGTGTATGTGTGAGAGCGCAGGGAGCCAAACATAAATGGAAGCAGAGCTTGGTGGAAACCACTTTTCTCTCCATAAAGCGAGCGAGCGCATGTCTATAATGTGCTCTACCGGAGTGGATATAGTGAGTCTTTCATTCAGGGTGAGGAGATCTGCCTCTTTTACTTCAGTCCTTCATTTACCCCCATCGTCTTTGCTCCTCACAGAGCATCTGAAGCCCATTCTCTGCCTCGCATCTCCTCTCCATCACCCGCAAATACAACAAAATCTCTCTCTCTCGCTTTCTCTCCCCCGACAAGACAAAAGACTTCTTGCTCCTAATTGTGCCCAGCTGTCACAGAGACGAAGGAGGTGAGCAGCTCAGGAGAGGAGAGGAGCAAAGAGGGGGCAGGGTGGAAAATAAAGCATAGACAGGCGTAGAGAGGAGTAGGTCAGGGAAGAGGAGTTGAGGAAGAAATGAAAGATGTGTTTGTTCAGCACCGCAACGCTGACAAGTCTCTCTTATCTCTTGCCCAGCCAAACCATATGCCCCTTTGGCCCAGAAAAGAAGGGTGTGTGGATAGAAAGTTGAGGTAGAAAAAGTGAGGGGTGGCCCAAGCATTATGTAAAAAAGGCACATTTTTAATAAAGAGTTCCTCGAGGTAATCAGACGAAGAAGATGAATAGACAATAACAAGGATACCAGCTTGAGCTGTCGGAGCTTCTGCAATGATCCCCTACGGCATCTCAGTCCCCCCGTTGACCACACACGCCGCCTGGCACGGCTCTGACACCAACGCCACACGACACAGAGTCACCATCAAAGCCCCAGACACCCCAGCAGTGGGAGGCATCACGCCTGGCTGCGTGGTAAAAAGAAAAACCCTAAATAAATGTGATTGCACACAGGCTTTTCACTCTGTGGAAACAAAAGTGGACACAAATTGTGAATGTCAAACACAGTTTCGAGCGCTACTGTAATTTGGGAACGGTCCTGTTTAAGTAGTTTTCTGTTACTGGTTACCGATATGTTAAGTCAGAGGGCGAAGTAATATACACAGAAGTATCTGTGAGAGAGTGGGCTTGTCTGTATGTGTGTGACTGGTCTCACATGTTCAACTCTCATTGAACCACATGTCCGAATCCCCCGTGTTTATTGACTAGAAACTGATACCTTTAAGGACTTCATTCATGCTACATTACAAGAGGTAAATTCAATAGCTCAGGCATTATGGTTGGGTCATATACATTCTTACCATGAGTTTTTTTTTTTTTTTTTCAATGTTGGATGTCTTTATGAGCTGTTTTCCCCTCACAGAAGACACTCTGTTTCCCAGCGTTGTGCTGCTCGGCAGTTTATCAGCAACACCTCCAGTTATAAGTGCCCAGAGAGCTGGTGAAGTCGGTTTTATTTTATCCAGTGTGAGTTTTATGCAATTTTAATAGCAGCAGAGGTTTCATGTGCATAGGGACTTAATCTGATTGATTTTCCAATGTGGGAGTTCACATTACAAAAGCACTATTAAATGCAGTTTATCCTAGACAGCGTGCTGTTTCTAGTAAAGGATAACAGTATTCATTACCCTTTGAACTTTTTTGGGTGTTTTTATACATAGAACACAAACTCCAATGTATTTCATGAGGATTTTTTTGAGATAGAACAACACAGAGCAGATGCAGGGATATGCTTTCATATCAGTCAGTATATCTCTGTGCTTGGCTATGTCTTTATGGTTGTTTTCCTGCTGGAAGGAAAACCTCTGCCTCAGTCTTGTCTTTAGCATCTAAGAGGTTATTGTCCTGTGTATTTACTTACATCCATCTCCCCGTTAACTCTGACCAGCTTTCCTGTCTCAGCTGAAAGAAAAGGTTTCCCACAGCATGATGCGGTCACGATCATGTGAAACAATACTGTATTTGTTTTCTAACATGCATAGCATTTTGCACATATCTTATTTTACTCAAGCACTTAATTCCACACATTTTTTTTGGTTCAAGGTATTGAAAGAGAGGAAAGACATGCGGCAAAGGTCACGAGGCCAAGAACTGAACCTGCGACGGCCGCGTCGAGGACCGAGGCCTCCTTCTGTGGGTTGTGCTTATCCCCTGCGCAACCAAAGCGCCCCCTGTCCCCCAATTCCACACATTTTCTGTTTCTGCAGTTGCTTTGATATGGAGTGGTACGTTTTTGGTTAACGGAGTAACCAAAGACGTTTACAGTTTGAGCTTCACTAGATACAATCAGAGGCAATTATTGTTAAGTGTGATGTGGCGTTGTGCCCAGGGAGGTATTGGCTTGGGGTTCACCTGGAGGTGAAAAAGAAAATGTTTTCTGCCAGTTGTGCCTCCTGAAAAAATATTTTATTGCTAAATATTATATATGACATGTCAAATCAATGAGGGTGTCCTCTGTGTTGTGGAGTGACAGTGATGTAAGAAAATAATGCTGTACATTGCATGCGACTAAATTTGATATCGGATTTGTAGGTTATGATTCAATGTAACATCAAGGGGCTTTTTCGGTGTCTTTAAGGAGACTGTGCTGAAATTACTAATAGTTCAGAATTGTGGCATTAACAGCATTCTTCTATTCACTGGTCAAACTTTGATAAAATTAGCCTTCACTGATGTACAATTGGCAAATTGTAAAAGTTTCTATTCATCCGTCTAGATCAACTTATATCAAATCAACATTTTCCATTCTTTACATTTATGATAAGTTACACAATTGTATAACTATTTTTTTTGTTTGTTTGTTTTTTTTTTTTTTTGCAGAATTGATTTGACTAGAAGACTAATTTATTTGTAGCACCTCTAGCCATTCTGTGCAGGGGAAACTAAAATGGAGGGGGCTTGGGTTCGATATAACTCCGGTACCCCAATTAGTGTGCGGCACCAATGACCTAATTTATGACGACAAATATGACCCAGAGAGACGTTACAATTTTAGGCAAAAGGATTGAGCCTATCTTTATTAAACTAAGGTGACAAGAAATCCACCATTAGTCACCTAATAAACTCTAACGCCGGAAAACTCTTAACATTTGAAGGACATATACTTTAGAAAGAACAAATACCTTAGAAAGAACAAATACAATATTAATGGCCACCTTTGCAATACACAGTCCGAAACAAATTAAACCCAGTCACTTTTACTCACAGCCTCCAGAAAACGTTGCAGGCCTGTTCGGAAAAAACGAGGAGTTGAAATCCAGAAGAAAAAACATGAGAGCGTTGCGATTCACATTCGTCCTCCTCTCCCAACTTCCGCTGAACGCAGCAGAACACGTGCAGCTGAAGCGGCTAGCTCACTTGCTTAGTTCACAGCTCGTCGAGACTACTGCCGTCTGTCTCCTCGGGTCCCGTTCCTCTCGCATTCACCAAACTCGTCCAACTTCTCCACGCTTCCGTCCTCTCCCGAATTTCGTCCGGTTTTCTCTCCCTCGAGTCTGTATTTCTTTACTTCTCGTCCGCTCGGTGGTCTTCACCATCACGATTCTCCTCTTCTCCTTCCCTCCTCTTCCTTTCCACCAATCACAAGTCACGCACTGGACGGACTGTCTCAGTGACCAATCAACTGGCAAAGCCAAATAAAATACACAGTGCACCTTACGTCACACTAATATTTCTTTCAATTACAATATTTACATAAAATACTGCTCTTAGTTGATTTACAAATAAGTTTTTAGCATTAAGTAAATAAATTACTTAATAAATACCTTTACTCTTTATATTATTTAAATATTAAAGTAAAGGAAAATACTAGTGTATTTGTTTCAAAACAAGAATATGAACTACATAGCTGTCACCAATGCTATGCATCAGTAAATAAACTAAATAAACATTTACTTTCAATATGTTTATCTCCTGTACCGAACCATGCAAGATCTCTATTAGCGTCAACATACAGTCATTGCAGTACCCTCAGTTTACCACTGGGCTACATATTGATAAACTGTGATTGGTTTCAGGTCATACCAAAACTCCAAGAGGTAGAAGTTTTCAGTCTGAAGATCCTTCGTGAAGAGGATTTCTATATTTACTTAGTCCCAAGAGATATGTGATATATCTATTCATGCCTTTAAATATGTTTTATGCCAATTAAGATCTATAATTAAGTCAGATCAATTTTGTCGTTTTCTTAAACGGATATCTTCTTTGATCAAATCCCACCTAGTTGTTTGGTAATTTATCATTTCTGCGTACGATTTGCGTTAGGAAACTCAAGCCTTTTAGCGGGGAGGTGTTTAAAGTGAAATAGCTGTCGCAGCGACTGGTCAGCATCAATATAATGACTTTCAAACCAGGGCAGTCTTCGCTAAACTCGCTATGAGGCCCATTTTACTCCTTTTATGTTGTAATCATGTCATTCTGGGAACCTTTTGACTTAATTTATCTGTCACCCAGTAATTCCGTTTCCTAAAAGGAAATCTCATGGAAAGCTTGCCGGACTTCTGTTCGTGACAGGCTCTCACCTCTGGCTTAATGTGAACCAGATGGAAGATGAATTTCCTCCACTCTTTCATTCGCTACCGACAAATGCTGACCAGGGGAGGCTGAGGGGAAGGTGAGGGGACGGGGGGCGTCACAGCACCGGGTCCACCTTCCTCCTCCATCTCTCCGCCTTGGGGACGCTCAGCAGCTCCAGCGTTTAACCCGGTGATTAATCACACACACGGCGGCAGACGTGCAGTGCCGAACACGGCCAATCACCTCCATTAGAGCGGGGGAGCTCCGGTGGACACAGAGAGCACTTTGTGTAGGGATACACGGGTCATTGTCTGCTGCGACGCCCGGACCGGTGGGGAGACATGAAGCCGGGCTTTGTGCGCTTGTTTTCACAACCTCGGTTAGTTTTCCGAAAACCCGCATGAGAGGAGGCGCATTTCCTATGTTATATATCCTGGTTTGGTTAGCAGGATTAGATGGGATTACAATAACATATTACTTTTTCCTCTCTATTTAGTCTTCCTTTGATCAATTAAAATGATCCCACCAATTTGCATTTTTTTTTTTTAAGAAATTGATTTAAATTATACCTAAATTCAAGACCTGTGTGGTCTCTATTGCCCTCTAGTGATTAAGGAAGAAACTGTGGCGCTAAACTAATAACCCATACGTTATGAAGATAACTCAGTCATCAAACTGAAATTTATCAGGTTTATTTTGTAATGAAACCACCTCAATCAAACATCTGTGTGATTTCTTGGGTATCAAGTACCTGAAGTGTGCATACAAAAATCTATTTATCTGCTTATTGCTGACATGTAAGGGCACAGAGTATAGAGTTTTTAAATCATAAAAGTTAGAAATGGAGAAAATCGCCATTAGATTTTTGTTCAGTTCTGTCTTGCAAGACCCTCAGAATCATAAAGTGAATAATCTCTTACGCTTTCTATATTGTTGAGCAATTAAATTATATTCCCTGGTAATTACTCCAATATTGCGACAATTAACAGATTTGGACAGTTTATTTTATGAGGGGTTTTTTCAGCTATTTATTTGAATATCAACAAAATATAATGTTTAGTTTAAGGCATAATATTTATGACTATATGGCATTGTTCGTGTTATAAAAGCACGCCTCAATTTAAAAAGATTTTGTTTCACAATAACGCAGTATAAATGTCCCAAATACAACACTGGCGGGAACAGGTTCTCCCTGGCAGTAAGGAGCACATCGTGTCTGTTTCCTTTGCTCTGCTGTGCATTGAAGGTCAGCTGTCTGAAAGAAGGCTACACATATTTTTCCTTGCACACAAAGAAAAGAAAATCTGCTGTAATATTTATGATTGCAAAATACATGGTCTATATAAGACTGACATCTAGAGGTGTAATTTAAAGGAGTGTCATGTATCCCTGTTATTACATGAAAGCTGTTTTCCAAGTACAACTGACGCTACCCAGCTAAATCCATGACTTGATAATTAGCTGTTGTTTGTTTCCCGGTATACTGACTTAACTACTTACTGTGTGGAGATGTTTCCAATTACATATAAAATGTGTTTTTGTTGTAATTTAGATTGTTTATTTAAATATATCACCTACAAATATAACTTAAGGCATATAATGTGCAAACGAGCTACAGTGTATAAGCATAATTGGTGATAATACTGACCTCTAGATGGGGGCAAAGTTATTTCAGTACCACCTTTGGTATGTGTAGGATATGCATCAACAGGTATAAATGAATACTCTTCCTTAACTGAGTAGAAGATATGGAGTTTGCAATGGAAATTGAAAGCTTGTCAGGATTTCAAAATAAGTATTATTTAGATGTCATTCTTTCTTTCTTTACGCTTTCTTAACAGGACCGTTATTTTCTAACGTAACTGTAAATATGAATAATAATGGCATACACCTTTGCTTGCATTACTTTTGTCTCATGATAATATGCTAACAGATTAACACCAAAACAATCTGATGGTGAATGTTAGTCCTTCCCATTGTGTTGATGTCAAAAGTTAAATAGAAATTTCCCTGATTGTGATCTATGTACAGACGGCGAGAACTAGTGAACCAATTGTTTTGGGGGCAGAACCAATCAAGAGAACTGTCAAAGACGTTTTTCATGAACCCAGCAGGAAGATGGACAGCAGTGTCCCTGATGGAGACTCTTCAGCCTGGCAGACATACAGGCGGGTCCAGTCGGGTGAGCCACTTGGCACCGATCGTGCAGCTGGCTTTCTGGTGGAACAGGAGCTGGCACCAGGAGCAGGCTGGCCTCTCCTCTGGCAGAGATGCAAGGCAGAAACAAACACGCAGACTCTGCCACACTCCTGCAGAGGAGCAAACAGAGGCTGGCAGGGAGGGCTGCTCTTCAAAAGCTGCTGTTGTCTGGAGATGCCTTTCATGTGAATGGGAGCCTTAATAGGCGTTGTGTGATGGCTCTCGTCGCACACTGGGCACCCAGTGTACCTCTTCTGTTGGGTTTTAATTAAAAAACAATGTTTGAAGGCCACAATACACTTGGAGGGACAACACAGTGACTTCTTGGTGGCCTCGGTGCTGTTTGTTTTGGACTTGTAGTCTGGCTCCCACTGAGTTTACCACATACACTGGGAGGTGAAGACATTTTTTTTAAAAACTATGTTCCCTTATCCAGTAGAATGGGGTATTTTGGTTCAGCACAGTGCAGTTGCATTACTAAATATTGTCAGCTACTGCACCCCAGGCCATAATTGTTAAATGCCAAGGTTAAACAAAAATATACACACCTTTGTGGACATAATTATAAACAATTATAAAGCTGAATTTCTATGCATATATTTTGAAAGCATGACCCAAATTCCATTGTTATTGCTAAAAAGACACTTTTTTTTGACTGAAATAAGTCAGTTGATCCCATTAAAGATACAAAAACAGTTTTTTGTAGTTTAGTTGAGTTAAATTCAGATTCACTTTCCACAAAAATAAATATTTCACTGAAATATTCATAGCTTAGTTTATTGCTGAGCACGTGAACAAAGATTCACATATTTTTCATGCATCTTTAATTAAAAAAATAAAACTCTTATTTTTGTTGCCCACAAACATTTTCATCTTGATGATTTTGGACTATGTGGCAAGAGGTTAGGACACTACTGATGCACACTATAATGGAAAGTTTGCCAACAACTGCGGGGCGGTATGAGACTGGTGGTCCAATGGTGCATATTTACTTGTCATGTTACACTTTTGGATATCTTTTTTTTATACTTTCAGTGCATCGGTTCTTGCAGTTTGTTTCCCCAAACATCGACTTCTATTGGTTGTTAGTCTACTTGTTTTCTTTTTCAACTAAAGCTGGTGTGACAAGTGAACCTCCGCCAGTGACATCAATGAAGGTCTGTTTCCTTTCGATAACTTTATGCAAAAATGCCAGTTCTCTTTCTACTTAGATTTAAAACAATATTAGAAGGGTCTTATTTGTAGGTGAGGCAGGAAGTTCAGTAAAAAATATAAAAACTTTGTAAATTTAGAAGTAGTTTTAACTGCTTTTTGTGTGGAGTTACCTTTTTGCTTTTTTATACTGTGATAGGTATAATAATCTGACGCTGAATAGAAAATGTTTGTAGTGTCTTTTCTGGGTTACTATAATGTGTAAATCTAACCAATGACAGTAACAAAGCAGCTGTATCTACACTACAGATGTACACACATTCACTGCTGCTGACTCAAGTGCAGAAGAAATGTTTGGGGTGGAAATAATCATATCCCAACTTTTCTATGCACCCAAGGCGCCACCTGGTGGATCATAAAGACTTCAGCATCCACAAATCTCACAAAACTGGTTTCTTTAAAGTTGTGAGGGCTCAGAGGACAACTAGATACTGTTCAACTTGCAGTACAAGCAGTTTGAAACAGAATAACAATTGAAATGTTAATGTGTCAAAACAAATCTTCCATTTCCCTTGCACTGTTCTTTTCTGCTCTGCCATGGCATCGTTCTGGGAAAACATCAGTAAAAAAAATCAAATCTTGGATACAAAGAAACACCGACTTCTCAGGACAAAGATAAGGGACATCTTACAGGAAAGATCATTTTTAATGGTCCCAAATTTTCCAAACAACTAAGTGTACACTCTTGAAAGGAAAAAAAATGAGAAGATATGACAAAAAAATCATCACATCTAGAATTCCACTCAATCTTTAATCAAGATGGGATTACAAATTCTCCAAAAAATCTGCAGTTTCAAAGGGCAAAAAAAGGGTAAAACTAGCTCACCTACTGAGGTCTTTAAAAACCTGTTCAAGTGTGACTGAAAACGTCCTGAACATTTAAAGGCAGGTCTTTTTTTGTTGTCATTTACAAAAAACAGGTGGAAGAGACAAATAGAGAACAAAAGGAAAATCATTAAAAAAAACTGCTGGCTTTTTTTTTTTTCTCTTCAGAGAAAGAACGTCCACTGAGGAGCAACAACAATGATGACATCGAATGACAACAAGGGCAGCTGTTTGCCTCGTGCTGCCTCCCATCTGGTCCTAGAAACTAACTTAAAAGGGAACAAAAAGCAACCGACGAAGAGAAGGAAACGAGAGCAGAAGAAAAGGAAGCAGAAAGGAACAGTGAGGAAGTGAACTCTAGGGAGGGAATGGGGTGCAATAGGTGGGTGTGGGTCTGAATTGGCTGACCCATCTGGGTCGCTGTGATGTCCATCCCTGAGTGGGGGGGGGCAGGGGGAGGGGGCAGTGGGTTATGGTCCGAGCTCATATGCTCTGTGTGTACATTTGTATTAGTATGTGATCTTTTTCCTCCAGTTGAGAAATCACCAAACAACAACTAGGCTCTCTCGTGGGAGCTCTATTATCCACCAAAGTGTTTCACGTCCGCTCCACTTCTCAGACGGTTTTTGTCCACTCCTGCTCTCCTGATTGGCACTTCTATGAACTGGGAGAATCTGAGGAGGCTTTATATCCATCGGCAGTCTGCTCCTCGTTGGGCCACCCTCTCACAATGAGGGGCGGCTTTCATTCATTCAATTTGTCTGCAAGTTTGATCATTCCTGTGAAGAGTCAATGTTCCGAGACTGTCTGAGTGGAGCAAAAGCTGCAACAGTGATTCTTTACGAGCTCAGTTTGGATTTTTTTGTGGGCGGCAGAGCATCCTCTTTACTTTCTCCGTCCTCCTCTTCTTCCTCCTCTTCATCATCATCCGGATAGTCTACCAGTCCCACTAAACCTCCCTGCAGCAGAGAAGCGAAATGCCATAAATCATGAGGAGTTTATAATGGAGTTCAGCAATCGCTGCTGGCTTTAAACAGTGTTTCCTCAAAAAGCTGCCGCTAACAGAACTTCTATTTTAGTAACATGTTTGTCTAAAAGGCATGTGATTTATGTGTCATTGTTTTTCATGTGTGTATTATCTGTTAAAAAAAACAAAAAAAAAAAACGTGTAAAATCGTCCAATGATTGCAATTAAAAGCAGGTTCTGCGTGAAAACTTACAGTTTAGGTGTGAAGCTTCATAGTTTTTACAAGTTTTATTCACTGTCTTATCTAGAGGGTGTTCAAGTGCCGTGCTAATTAGTTTTTGAAGTGTTTAATTCATCAAGTTTTTTTTTTTGTTTTTTTTTCTAAGTTTTAACAAATACCTTTGTGGTTACAGCTGTCATGGGAGGTGAGCTCCGTGCCCCTGAGCCGGGAGACCCTGGTGATCCTGGAGAACCTGGGTTCAGTGATGCTGATGAAGGAGGGCTGGCCAGGCTGGTCTTAGTGGATCCAGAGAAGGAAAGCTTGAAGCTGGGATTCTGCCTGCCTGACAAGCTCGACTTGCCCAGTACTTCTTTATCCTCCGTGTCTTTCACTGTGGGTAACATAAAGTGGGAAAAGTTATTCTCACCGAACTACTTACGTTTTTAGGGTGAGGAGGAGACTAAGATGTGTTTTACCCCAAAAGAGGAAAACAGGAATTATAGAGCAGCAGTGTGCACATTAATATCTAGACATTGGCTGGGTTTCCAGTATGAAAATACTCAACGGTTTCAAAAGTCCAGGTTTCAAAACTGCTAAAATTAGTTTAAATAAAGATAAAAACCCAAAACACTATTAAAAATACATTTTTGTGGTACGGTGAAATTGCACCTCAGAGAATCTCACATGTCTACTAACAACTAGAGATGTTTTAAGGAGAACTTTCTTCAAACTAAGCCTATTTTGGCCCACTTTAAAAAACGGATGAATATATTTTGAGCTCATGGGTTCTATTTGTGCTCAAAGATTTTTTTTCTTTGGATTAATGGCAAACAAATATATACAACAAACTGAAAAGAATGCATGTACAACTGTTCGGTAAATACAATTAAAAGGCATTTTAAAAAATTAACAAAAGGTCTTTACTCATTGAAATCAAATTCTGATTTAGTTTATTAAGGCTGTTTTTATTTATAGTTTTCTTTTGTTTAATAAAACTAAGAGACCCACTACACATACACATACTTGGCCTGCAACAAATTAGCCAACATAATAAACAACGCTAGCTGTAAAAAATTGTTGACACGTCATTTAAAACCACTTTAGTGTTGTTTTCTTAAGAACTACACGCTGTAAGAAGTTGTGGGGACCAGCGTCTTCTAATAATCTATTAAGTGTTGCTACGCAGCTGTACTTCCAATGTGGGCTGGTATAATGATGCGGTATTTTTTGACAAGGGTGGCACATAACTGATGTGATTTTTCTTTTGTTTCTCTTGGTTACCAATGAGGTGGGAGCAATGGTTAATAGCCCATCTGATTCAGCACTTGTGTAAAGGGATATTTCTCTGTTTTTACTGTATCGAATAATCAGGCTTAACCCTATCTAACATGCTGCATGCACAATCAAAGCGAAGATTTTGCTTTATTTCCCAAAAAATATGTAGTTTGAGTTGTAGTTTAAAGACTTGGCGAACAATAATCTATTTTAGGTTTTACTTAACAATTTAGATTTTAAATTGCACTGATCAAAACTAAATGTACTCGTGTTTTAGAAATCTCTATTATTTGCCATGACCTTCAATATAACACTAAAATGGCTAACCTGCAGTACACATTTATTATAGCTGGTCTTCTAATTTCCACAGCGTACCATAATCTTCAGGCATACAGAGGAGCCATTTTCTGATACTTACATTTCTTTCTCTCCATGAATTTGCTAATAGGTTCCATGAGGTCTTCTTCACTCTTCATCTTGTCAGAGGGTGGAACAACGGCCTCGCCATCCTCAAGCTCATCTTCATCTGTGTTGAACCACATCTCCTCCTCATCCTCTAAGGTCCGTGCGTCGCGACGGAAGCGGTGGTTCCGCAGGATGGAGCGCATGCTGTCGAGATTCAGATGGGGAAAAAAAATTAGCTCAGGAATAAAAAGTTTTTAGCAAGTCTTTTTTTCTATGACCAGGCACCTTTTAGTTGCCATGTCAACCACAACAAAAAACAACAACATATAAACCGTATAAAAAGGAAATAAAAAAATCACGTAGGTTCTGTTTGAACAGGCTCTTAAAGCTGGGAATTATGAATGAGCGACAATTTGCAGCATTGCTTTTCATTTACGATCTTCAAGTTTGTGTTTTCACTGAAACATTTAGCAATCTTAGTCATCAATGGGCCCAAAGTGTTGAGCTAAAAATGTCAGCAGCAAATTGTGAGGAAGAAAATAAGCAATATAAACAAAGCTTTTACATATTCAGGCTGGACTTTCTAACCTCTGAATGAAGAAAGAGAACTCACAAAAACATTATTAACTTTCAAGACAAAAACAGGCTTTCCTAACGATTCAGGTCGGAGAAGCAGTAATAACAATGCCGCGCTTTGATTTTCTCACCTATCCAGTTTGGGATTATCTTGTCTCTCTCGCTGCTGTTCGTATCGCAGCTTTAGGCCTTTGAATGTCTGGACATAGTCTACATCCTCCAGAGACTTCCAGTAGTTCTCCACAATGTGAGCTGTCAGAGACTTTATGTCCTCCTATAATGGGAGGCAAAATAAATCTGTTATTAAATTACAGATGAAAAGAAAAGGAGAGAAGGAGAAAAGAAATAAGCACAAAGAGCAGACAGTCTGCAAAACTATGACCGATGATAAACTTATAAGCACTATATACATCATATTTGTTGAACTAACTTTAACGTCACATGAGTAATTAGATAATATTGGAACTTCTATAAAAAAAACAATCGTTTTGGTTTCTGAGGTGGGTAATCCATGAAAAATTGTTACTTTTTTGGCTATTTAAACCCAAGAGAAGACTTTTTTTCTCAATCTAACATAAGAAATTTATATTTTAAAGTTGTCCATATGAACATTCAAAACACAAAACAAACAGACCAACAAAGAACAGAACAAAGAAACAGAGGATAATTTATAAATATGGTAATAGTGAATCAAAGTTGACAGGACAAGTAAACAAACTTTAAATCAATGAAATTATCTGTCCGACAGCATTTTCATAAAATTCCCAAAAATTCAATCCATATTTTTTAATGATAAGAATTTCCAATTCAAGCAGAAACAATTTTGTGGAAAATAAATTGAGTGGGAACAATACTCACCACGCGAACATATTCAAACATCTCAATCATAGCTGAGTTTAATAGGTTGTAGCGCGATCCGTTGTTGCGGAAGGCTTTAACGACAGGCTCAAACAGGAAGTTTCTCATGATGTACCGATTGTAGAACTCGTCCTTCAGGCCTACAATCCTCCTCATGAAGCGCAGGGCACCTGAGAATGAAGAAAGATACTTTCATGCAGAGCTCCAAACTTGCACAGCTGAGATACAAATAGCGTTAAAACTCACTGGCGTGGCGTTGTGAATTAAGGGGAACACACAAACATTTGACACGCATCCACAAATGCATCTCTTAAATTTCAATAGCAGCAATCCACAGCAGGAGCAGCAAGAAATCCTTTCAGGAAACATTCAAATGTCCAGCAACACGAAACTAACAGAGAAACTACACACAGCAGAGGCACATAAATCTGTTTTCTTGGCACATTTCGACTCTAACTCACACGGCATGTCTTAAAGGAAAGAACAGACATGTCATTCCACAGGTTTGTTGGTCTTAAAGGTTTAGAAATGTTTTTATGGCTAAACTCAATGTGCCATCAACAATCCAACACATAAGCAATATCTGAGTAAGAGACACTTGCTAAATACAACTCATTCTTTATTCAGTTCAGAATGCATTTTGTTACAGCAGAATGTGATTTGATGCGATACGTTAAACTAGCACTAAAGCATGAAATTATGACTTAGAATAAGTCGAAGAAAAATTATTATTTTTGGAACTACGTTTCACAACCAAGTCTCGCGTCATAATTTCTATAGATGTGCTTAACACCTGCATCTAAACTAATGAATTAATCCGCTTCAGTGCAATATTTAACAACAGCAAGACAGAATACATTTTCATCACTCTTTCATTTGCTCAGTATTGAGCAGCTGTTTTTTTTAGATTATGGACAAATTACTCAATCAAAAAGGGATTCATTTACTGGAACATTCCCATTAGAATAAATGGTATTGTAATCGAAAATACCTCCCTGTCATAATAATAATAATCATGACAGTAAAATGACTTCGCTGTGGTGAGAATTTAAAACAGAAACAGACTGAAATTATTCAAAAATAATAGTGGTGCACTGAAATACAGCGAAACAAAAATCCCATTGGTACATTTTTAATCTGATCATTTATATTTCTTCCAGAAACTGCATCTAGCAATGGCTTCTTTACTAACACGGTAGGAATATTTACATCTCATTGTACATAGGTTACCAGGCAATGACTAAAATATTCATGTTGATACTTACATAGTGCCAAAAAGGCGTGTTGAGAGGCAGTGAGAACCAGTACCCTCCTTAGGATATCTTTGTTGATGATGTAGTTCTTGATGTGATACGTGTGATGCTCAACACAAAACGTTAGCAGCTCCAAAATCAAGGCAAGCAACTGGGCTGTTTGAAAATCATCTACAGACAACAGAAAATGCAGACAACTAATTAAAAAGACGTAACACTTGAAATAAAAATGCACATTTGCCAGAGCTTAAAAATATTTAGTACCTTTGCTTGGTTTTTCTTCTGTTGTGTTGGCTAATAGTGGAGCAGAGAGGACATGCATACAATGCTTGTAGAAAAAGCTCAGGAACTCTGTCTTTTCTGTTTTCTGGGGATAAAAAAAAAAGTAAAGTTTTTGGATTATTTCACTAATTTCAAATGTCCTGTCTGTCTACTTCAGATCACTTGCAACAGCAGAATATAAGTAGGTTTGATAAATTCAATTCTGGTTGTGAGAAACAATTTCTGCTTGCAAATCTATTTAAGGATTTATTGTGACTTCTATATTAATGTCATGACTACAGACTAAGCAAAACCTTTAGCTTAATAACCCGCAGAATGTTGGTGAGCAGGAATAGCATTGTCATGTCAGTCTTAGAAATGACTGTAAAATGTTAAAAAATAAGTTGCATGGGCCATGTTTTAGCATTTGCAATACAGAATACTGGAAAGATTTATTATGTTTTTCTTTTTGCTTTTAAAGATATACCCTAATTGGAGTGCAATTTCGCACTTAAGACACAGCTCAGAGTATTATTTGCAGAAAGCAATTATACAAGAATCCAGTATGTGTCTGGTATGTAAAAATGTATCCAAAATGGCAGGCATAGTGGCGCTAGTGATTAGGTTGGGAAAGCTGAACTCATTCAATTAGCAAAAGTAACTTCAATTTATGGAAACTGTAACAGTATGTTCTTACATTCTTTAAATGGTCACAGAGTCTGCTATGAATTAACTGATGCTATATTTTCCTTCGAATTAATAAAAGTTCTGGACATAACCTCTACAACAAAATTTACTTAATTTCTATTTTTCGCATCATCAAAGCTTCTCACCACGACAAAAACTGTGCTTCAACTAAAACATTGTTTTGAGTGAGTAAAATTACAGTTGTCTAAAAGCTGATGTTGGGATGGGCGATGTGGACAAAACATTTCTATCAGAATATCTACTGCTATAATGACAACAGAGATTTTTTTTTTAATCCGTCACAGTCCTTTCTTAACAGTTTCAACACGTTTAATGGTGATAGAGGACATATTAGCCAACCCTTAAAGAGAAAGTTGTGAAAACTCACATTTGCAGTTGCCAGCATGTTCTCTGGATCCAATAAGGTCCGCAGCAAACCCATTAACTGGACAGCGCCGCCAAGTTCTGGGTCGGTATCACAGATCATATGTTCTATGATCAGGTTGATGAGGAGAATATCCTGGAGAACCAAGAAAAGGGTTGAGTTTAAAACCACCTGTGGGATAGTGCTATAACTCTCATTTAATTTCAGAGTATTTTTCATATAGACTCACATCATCATTTTGCTGAGACTCCTGCATGACAAACTCTCGTACCATGGAGGGGTTGTACTCCACTAGATAAGAGAAAATATCTGTGGCTGCCCCACGAACCTGAACATCATCCATTCCCTGTTGGGCAAAGAAAGGTCTGTTAAGTTATCTGCTTCATTATTTCAACAAATACTATTCTAGAGATTAAAATAGAAAACAAGGAAACAGTAGAACACATGGAATTAGAATTTCAAACTGCTTTAAGAACTTTTCTGATCTAATGTCAGCAGGTGACCAGGCTTATGCAATTAATCATGCTTATATCTTTCAAATTCAGTTCCAAATAAAAACATTGTAAATAAAAAAAAAAAAAAAAATCAAATCTACAATAAACTTTTTCATTTTCCTGTTTCACAACTTATTTCGATATTGACCAAAATAAACACATGAACTTCAAAGAGCGTTTTTATGCTTTAGGCAGACCAGATATTCGATTTTGCTTGTATGCATTACTTGATGTGCAAACGTTTATTAATGTCTAGACAAATGTAATTCAAATAGGTCAAATATGCCACTGATGGAGCTTCGATTCACATTCCTCCCTTTCTGTCTTACCGTTTAAAAAGAAAAATACGATGTGAGCCCCAAACGAAGTGGTACCACAGAAGAGCCAAAACACTGCAGCTAGGGATTAGTCATAAGCATCAACAAAACCCAAATGTTGTGACGTTTTGTTTAGAAAGACGGCCCCAGCATAGCATTTACTCCACCAAACAGAACAACTAAAACACACCGCTGTCCTTTGTTTAAAACAGCATTTAGAAACTTCACTGGTGAAATGAGTTTATAGAAAAATATGAGACAAACTCTTCTTCTGAGAATATCAACTATCTTGCTGTACTGCAGTCCTCCACAATGACACCATACCAGCAGAATTCAAATAAAGATGTTACTCCTAAAGCTTTTCAGCCATGAGGAAACAAACATGTAGCAGCTGCCTTCAGCTATCACTGGCACTACTTTAAAAATTTGAGTAATTAAAAGAAACAAACATTAAGACGCACATCATGAATGCCAGATTTCTATTTGTGCCTCTAATCCTTAAAGAAACTGTTTACGCCAATTGGAGAAAAGCTACTACAGATGGAAAAAATACAAACTTATACAGACAAAATATACTTTTGCTATAGCAACCATTTTTACAGAGTGAAACAGTATGCCCTCACTCAACAATAAAATAGTGTATAAGTGACGGTTCGAATGTCACTGTTTATGTTTTGTGTATTCCCTCTTAGCTACAGCAGCAACATTACGGAGCAACATGACTGTGAGGTTTAAGGTTGAAAACATCTCAGGTGGAAGATAGAAAAATGCTAGATTTTGAGGAATTAGAGAACGTAAATGTCCCAAAACAGAAAGATCATGACATCCAGTCCATTTCTACTCAATGCTTTAACAAAATAAAAAATATTCAACTTTCATCTTTTTCTCTTTGAGCTTTGTAAACTTTATGCTGCAAGGCAACTGCATACACTGATTCAAATCTGTTCTTCAGGTTCTATTGGTCTAAATACTTTATTTCATATTTTTCGCATGCTTCGTTTTTACATTGGGAAAATGTGATAAATTAATGACTGTGATGTTACTATAAAATCATTTACTCACCAGTATAACCTCTAGTGCAGGTAAAATGCCCATGTTTGACAAAGTCTTGAAAAAAGCGTCTCTGTTTTGAGGTTGTAATGTTTGTGAAAATGCACAGAACTCCTTTAAAAAGTTTACCTGAAAGAAATACAAAAACGTAAGTATTTGAACCATGAAAAAAGAAAACATCATCTGCCTGATTTCCACTGTATGTCGATAATCACTAATTCATTTTTTGGCATACCAGTTCTTGTCTTTTGTCATCATCTGTAGCCTCATCTGTTAGCTGTGCAAAGAGGTCTGTCAGGAACTTCTCATCATCCTGACATTAACAGGGCAGAGTTTATGAAGTGGTGAGTAGCAAGTAGATAATATGATCACAACATCACTTTCTCCTAAGTCGGTCCAACATGCAACACAGCAGCTGATTAATCACAATCGCGAGACGTCGCTAAAAGAAACAAAACATCTTACAAATTAAAGTATATCTAAAGGTTGGTTATTATTTTCTTTTTTTTTCCTTTTTGATCACGTGTAATTCATCAGGAGATAATGTGGGGCTTAAAATGTTTACATGATGGTGTAGGCCAAAAACAAAGTGATATTAAAAAAAGTATTCAACCTGTTTGAACAATAAAACTATAATTTAGCTTTATGCTAAAAGGTCATATGCACAGTGTCCCTGAGTCAATAGTGAATGTTTCTATGCGTTTTAGTTTGCCTCTAGCACAGCCACACTGATTTACACAACACCTCTCTATCTCTATGGAGACAGCAATACATAAACACTGGTGAGTTGACATAGTGCAAAAACACAAAGGTCATTTGATTATAAAAACTCAGACGACTTCACACTGAGGAAAGCATAACAAGTTTGTATGTATTCTAGGTGCATTTAAACGTTTGTTTCTCACCTGTAGCATGCCCACTATCTCCACCTTATTGAAGAAGATGAAGGAGTGCAGGGTGGACAGCATGTTTTCCTCAAATACAGAGGGCGTGGGCAGCACCATGTCCTGAATGTACTGCACGCGATACGTCTGGTGTATTTTCTGACGCAGTTCGGGATCGGAGATGGGGATCACCTCTTTAAACCGCGCCGTCTTAGTCAGAAACTCTCGATGCCGCCGTGGCTGCGGCAGTGCTGGGTCGAATTCCAGACAGCCGATGACGTCCATGATGCACTCGTCAGAAAACATCACCTCGAAGAGCGCGGTGCGATTTAGCAGGAAGATGCCTTTAATTATTTCGTACAGTTGGTGCAGTCCTTCTCGGTTCTCCAAGTCCTCACACACACGAAACAGTTCCAGAAGCTTGCGAATGTAGCCTTCATTCTCCACTGCCAAAGCCAGTTTCTCACGCCGCAGCGGCGACGGGAGCGAGGAGGCCACCAGCTCAGCGAGGTCCTCCAGGCGGTTTAGTTCACATGGCGGCAGCTCCAAACCTGGGGAAGACATGTCATCGAAGCGCTCCTCCTCAGACTCGTCCACGACTTCCTGCGTGATGTCCACTGAAGGGTCCTTTCCCTGCACCTTGAGGATGAGACAAAAAGATGAGCAACAGATATTAGAGCTACATAAACAGTATATTACATTTCAACCAGTCACAAAGAATGTCAAGACATTCAAAAGAAATACATCCACTAGCCGCTTTGATAAATTTGGTAGTTTTTAACTAAGAAGTAAAAGACAGAAAAAGATGATTATGCACATTTAATCATGTATCGCTAATCTTTCATATTTTTGTTATACTGAACATTAAACTACATGCTCTTTGTTTGTAGACAAAGAATGGTTGAATTTCTTAGTTTTGATACATTTTTTTTGAACCCGGAAAAAAATGAAGACTAAATGATACTAAGAAATCTTGCGGTGGCGATATGCAATGACAACATCAGCCGCAATATCTGCCTATTTTCTGCTTGCCTCCAATCGGTGACCTTTACCACTTTGGGCAATGTCGTTTATGTTTGTTTTGAACATCTTCTGCATGAGACCGTCAAACTGGCTACATATCATGTAACGCGATAAAAGCAAGCTCATAACACTTAGAATATAATAGCCAACAATTTTTGCACTTCAAGCTGTCCTTTGAGATATGCATATTACACATGCGATGATATATTTGTGATAAATTGAGCAGCATTATAATTTTTTTTTTTTTTTAAATTGCTCTGCCAAACATCAATTAAAGCAAACCAAAACCTGACTGATTTTGATTTCCACTTGATTTATTAGTGCATATCCACTACACACAAAGACCGAAAAGACAAACACGCACAAAAAATTGTTACCTGACATATTTTCTCCCAGATTTCATCACAGCCAGCCTTCTCCTGAAAGCTGAGTGCTAGGTCATAGTTCTCAGCCTCTGACCATACTATCAATGTGTCCTTTTTTAAAAGAAAAACAACCCAAATTTACAACCTGGACACATCAGAAAAGAACATTTCTTTTTCAACCAAGTACTGTGTCCCGTACTGACCTGCTGTTTCTGGTACGCTGTATTTGGGTTGATTTTGGACTCCAATAGTAGTGAGCCTGCCAGATTAAAAAGGTGACACATATGAGTTGAAAATGTGCAACAAAGCTAAAAAGCTACTTTTAAGAAAGGCTGTTACTGTGCAGAAACAAAGTACTTTATTAATCCCAGAATGGAAAATCTCAACAGTTGTAAAATCAGAATCAAAACCACACTGTACAATTAACATAAAAAGAATTACCAAAAAGAAAAACATTTGTACAGGGGGCTATATAGAATCTGGGAGTTTTTGTTTTTAAATTCACCCTTCAGTTGTTCACTTACCATCACTCTCTGCTCGAACCAGGAGAGAAGTGCCTTTTAAACGCTCCACATAGCATGAGGAGACATGCCCGGTCCCACGGTCATCCCACTGTCTGTCCTCGTTGAGGGTGTACACTTTGACTCTCCTACGAGTGTCCGTCATCTTGGCAGGTGATTGTAACCGGTGGTCCCTTCCCCGGACTTCTTTGGGTTTCACAGGGGGGCTTCCTCACCTAGTAACACAACTGCAGTTTTACCCCTAACACCTGTCCACTTCTGAAGTGTTAAAAGTCTTTTTTTTAAAAGGGGTTGATCTTTACTTTGAAAACCGTCAAAGATAAAGAGGGTTTTCGTAGCCTTCTCAGAAGGATTGTGCATTTACAAGTTTGTTCTTTTTTTTAGTTTTGCCAAGCCGAGTCGAAACTTATCTCACAAGGGATACAGGCAGTGCGCCTGGCAGAAACGGCACAGAAACCATTGTGGCAAGGTAACGACAGTATAATTAACTGAACGAAGGACAACTGACGTTTTCGTCTGTTTTCTACAAAAAACAATGGAAATACATAACTGTACGCCTACAGCTGAGATAGACACATTCAAAATAAATCCAGCTCAACAAAAACGCACTGGTTTCCTTTCAGTACAGTTTGTACGCTTGCAGGTAACGTTAGCTAACTAGTACGCTTGCTACCTACGCTCTACATATTCACTGTAGAGCTACAGTCTAAAGCAAACTCACCGCTGTTCAACACCGATAACATTATTTTTTTTACTCGCGAACAACAAGCACTGCTTAAATCAAAAACAGCGTCTCCGCTCTTCTTTAAATATTACGCCAGCTAACTAGCATTAGCTGGTGTCTCTTCCCCAAGTATTCCGCCATGTTCTGGCTCGGGGCCGCGGAGAGACCTCTCTCTCATTTCTAACACTCAGACATCCCCCAAATTTGTACAGACTAACAAAGTGGAGCAGAATAATTAATCCAAGATAGCGCTTTACATTATACTGTTATTTGCCATTCATTTCAGACGTCTTGCTCAGATAATTGCTAAGTGCCCCCCTTGAGTTTTCAGCCATCTTGGGTCCCTTCACAGGCAGTACGGGGTTTCCGACACTGCAACAACAGGGCAGCCCGCCACATTTAAAGAGACAGTAGCAGGACATAAAAAGAAAAGACAAAACAATTTTCTACCGTCGATTTCTTTTCCCATAAAAAATGCTTAGTCTTGGAATAGTTATAATTCTTTGTAAGTCACAATAGTAAAATTTTATCTTTTAGAAAAAGATCTGTTAGAAATGTAAAAGCAGCAACAGAAATGTACTTACTGTGATAGGTCATATATGGGTCGTACAGCATCAAGCTATAATATCAATTTAATCATAATTACTTCATTCAACTACGATCACAAGACAATTTTGCAAAATATGAGTTGTGGTACAATAACTGCAGATCAAATAGACAGAAGTCAGAAAACAACTGTTTATTTTGTATAACTCAAAGATAACAGACAAGAGTTTAAAAAGTCTGACATTTACATAAAACAAAAGATAAAAAAAAAAAAAATTCTACCATAAAGGCAATAAAAAAATGAAATGAGAAATAATAACCTTATGAATGTTTTCACTTCACTCTAATTCAGACATAAATCACCTGCATGTAAAGCCAGCAGTGAATCCAGAAACAAACCATCTAGCCGTAACGTAAAACATTTCCAAAGGCAGGTACTGAAGAGAGAAGTTCATCTCTCCAGCCATTACCCCAATTCTCAATGTGTAACAAATTGGAAATGCATGTAATGGAATGACAAAAGTTATCCTAGGCATAGCAAATTGTCAATATAAAGCCCTGAAATGTTTTTATCACCCCACCACATTTTCCAATGTATACACAATTTACAATGAAACCCTTGCCAGCCCGAGGGTGTTGTCCTTGTACACATATCTGAAGCACTCTGTAGTACAGGGGTTTAAAATCCTTTCAGGTGCATGTAGAAGGACAACATGTCAAACATGCTTTTACTTTGCCGCTTGCTGAGCCTGGCGCCGCAGCAGGACATATATCTTCTCTTTAATCCAGTCTTTGTTGTAAGGTTGGTATGTCTGCGTGTCAGCTCTGTACCTGTATTAAAAACAAAATTATTTTTTTTATAGAGCAATCAACATCCCACAAAAAAAAAAAAAAGTACAGTCTGTTCCTCTAGTAATCCATCCTTACACAAGACAACTCAGATCTGCCAGGTCATCGATGAAGTCAAACAGCTGACTAATGTCGTAAGTAATGGATGGACTGTTTGGATTCATCCTCTTCAGATGCTCTTCATACATTTTGCAAACACCTGGAAGACAAGGCACAATAGTTTTGAACAGCAAGATATGGAAGGAAAATATAATAGTGTGTCAATGAAGATCAAAGGAAAACAGTAACAATGTCCTGATATTGTATAAATAGTTCAACTTAAAAAGACAGGAAAAAATATACCTTCCATGCATTCGTTTACCGACTCGTAGTCTGCATATGTGCGGCCCTCTGGTCTCTTGGTCGGCTGGACAAGCAAAATTGTGTGCGACTGAAAAACACAAGTTTAAATTTAATAAAAACATAATAATATAGCATTATGCCACAAATTATACAATCTAAAAATGCATTTCATTATTTACTCTAACGCCAAAATATGGAGGGCGCGTGCACAGTCACTTCCAAACATTACGAGTGTAGTCCATTTTTGGTTAAAGACAAAACGCCATGACTCTGAATAAGTACATACAACATAAAAATACAACAAACACCAATCCAACAGAAGCAAAATTATATAACAAGTATCCAAGACAGGGGTTAATTTCAAACTTAAATTAATCTTGTAACAGCAAAAAAAATAAAAATACATTTGACAGAATAAAATCAGTAGCAACTGTTAGCGTCGCAGCTTGCTAGCTTAGCAAAAACAGAATAACTAGCAGTGTCGCTTATTATTAGTGTTTCTTACATTTCAAAGCTCAGTGCAAGCAACACTTACCATATTTGTCCTCACTACAGATACTCCAAGTTTACGGTGGAAGCAAACAAAGCAGATAAAATGAATCGATTAATCTACTTTTCAGGTTGCCGAGTAAAGCAAGGATTCTAGAAAAAAACACTTGAAGGAACTGACGCAAACGTGTTTCCGGTTGTAAAATATTACGGTTTCAAAATAAAACTTTGTAAAAACTGATATTCATAAAAAACTGAAGTCAAATGAACTGGTAAAATACTTATTTTTGTAGCAACTGGAAGCTAGTTAAGTTCTGATGTAAAATAAAGAGTTAATGCTAATAAACTCGTACGTACGTTACTTGTAGTCTTTCAGAGTTGGAAGCTTACAATCTTTAATCATTTTCTTCAGAGGAGATTGTTAATATTAATACTCACCTATAATAAACTACTCATATTATTTTATACTATTTTTTAAAATTACAATAGATCTGAAGACTGAATGCACAAAACTTACTTTTACCAAAGTATGAAACAACTATTTAAATTATGATTTGCAATTTTTAATGCGAGTGTTGACCCCTTTTTACAAATTTCCCATTTACAGATATTGCATGACCACACTATCACAGATAAATAACACCAATTGCAGGAGGATCAAATAACACTTTATTGATTGGGCCTACTCACAGTTTTACGGTATGTCAATGATCAAACAACATCACAAAGACATTTGCAGAAGAAAACAAATAAAATCTAAAATCGGGACAAAGATTTGTAAGTATATAATTTATTATGATAAAATCTCATGTTGATTTGACATGTAGCAGGGTGTCAAACTCCAGTCCTCAAGGGTAGCTGTCCTGCAGTTTTTAGATGTGCCTCAGGTACAAAACGCTGGAATGAAATGCTTAATTACCTCCTTCTTGTGTAGATCAGTTCCCCAGAGCCTTGCTAATGACCTAATTATTCTATTCAGGTGTGGTGCAGCAGAGGCACATCTAAAAGTTGCAGGGGAGTGGTCCTCCAGGACTGGAGTTTGACACCTGTGACATATAGAATAAGGCAATTTTCTTCAAGTGGCATATGAACAAAATCCTGTCCATCCACATATCCCAGTATTAGGTAGTACAGACATATTTAAAACTGAAGGGAAGAACAGAACCTAAAATATAAAAAGTATAAAGCATACAAGCCAATAAATGGGTTTGAAGAATAGCAAGGTTACTATTTTGAATGAACAGTTTTATTTTTTTCACTTTACTTTTATTATTTTCAGAAACAGTTCTAAAGACTTCAAGAAGCATTTTCATTTGAAAATATCGATCGGAACAATAAAATTGTACGGTACTGCTTTGAAAAATATTGTAATGATTTACAATCTCTTCAAATTAGTTTAACATAATCTCTACATAACAGTATATTGTATCTTACAATTCTTTTTCTATTCTGTACGCTGAAGACGTGAGCGCTGAGCCCTTGCCCTTGCAATGCTTCCAAGTGACCCTCTTCTCGACGCCTCCCTGGCAGGTGCAGGCCCTCTTGAAACACCCTCGCACTCCCTCCTGCAAGCTTCCATTGACCTGAAGTTGTTGGCATTGCCATGGCAGCCTCCGTACCAGAACTCCTTGCATTTGCCAGTACTGTAGTCATACGCGAACCGAATCATCCAGTTGTCACAAGGACCTTCATCACGGGGCAGGAGGCAAACGTTCCCGCCGGATGGATCAGCAGGGCGAGATGGACGCAGCTGTTCAGAAAGAAAAAAAAAATAAAATAATGAAGGTTGAGGTTAGAATGCAGGAAGTGGTGTATGTAGATTAACATTACATACGTTTTTTTTTTTAATTTCTGATACAATTTCACCTTTGTTTTCACATTTGTTTTCTATTTGTATGCACTATAAGAACAGGAGCAGACTGGAATGACAGGATGTCATTTTTGAGTACAAAACAATAACATCATCTGCTATAGCTGCCAAAAACAACTTGCTAACATCCATCCATCCATTTTCTTACACCCTTATCCCATTGGGCTCGGGAGTGGTGTTGGTGCCTATCTCCAGCTGTCAACGAGTGAGAGGCGGGGTACACCCGTACACCCTGGACAGATTGCCAGTCCACCCCAGGGCTAGCATACATTCAAGTCTTATAGAGCTCTGCTAATGAGCTAATATTGAAGCCACGTGTGATGAAGCAGAGAAACATCTAAAAGTTACAGGACTTTGTCCTTTGAGAACTGGAGGTTGAGACCATTGATTTAGAGAAATTTGCTTTGTGAATCCAGTGCAGAAACAAATAAGAGCAAAACATCTGTGGAGAATGGAGGAGATGGCTATGCTTTATGAATTTCACCTCAGTGTGTTAATGTAGATCACAAATTTCCTTCCTACCTCAGTTGTTTGAAACTCAGGACATCCGGCCCTTCCAACTCCTGGAGCTGGAGTCACTCCATCCAAACAACAGCCATATCTATAAACAATTTCTCTGTTAGAAATGAATAATTTCTCTGGATTTTATAAACTAGTTTCAACGCTCAGATGAAGACAGCATGTTACCTGCTCTGAACACAGTCATGTTGTGGGCAGCCCTGGCTCCTAGGTCCAGTTGCAGAGGTGTGGCCATCAGGACAGCAGCCATACAACGACTGAGCACAGTGGGGACCATACACAGGAGGGTAGGGACCCCGCTCACTGTACATGTCTGGCCTTGGACCTAAACCAAGAAAACATGACATCAAACACACCATGCTCATTGTAAGCCACCCAAAATGCCATAGACTTTTTGTTTTGATCTTGTTTTGTGGTCTTCTGCATTTGCATATTTGTTCAATATACTATTTAATTGAATTTTCACAATAGATTAGATCAAAAATGTCAGTGGTTTTGTGTTTTTGTTCGAAAGTTTAGAATGCAACAGAATCAAATAGAAAACCATGTCCAAGTCTCGTTTTCCTGGTAGATCTACAAGCTTGCATGCTAAGAGGCGAAATGACATCTTTACAAACCTGAATGATCTCCTGGAACATGTGGCACAAATCTTCTTGGGCTTTCTCCGGCCTCTGGATTTTGAACACTTGGAACCGCTAAAAAATATTTGAAAAAAAATTGTCACATGAAATAGATACAAAGCCAAAGGTTTCAAAAGAGGTTTTTCTCACTTTGTACTCCTGGACAGGGTTGTGTGTTGCATGACTCTACAGAAAGAGGTCTACTAGCTGCTCCGCATCGTTCCTCTGGGTAGGGACTGAGATCTGTATCAAAGCAGCCGACCTTCCTCTCTCTCACGCCACCACCACAGCTTCTTGTGCACTGCAAGGACAAAAGACAGAGGATAACAAGGTAGAGATAACAGCAGCAATAAGGTGGCGAGGATGTTTTCCCTTAAACTTACAAGTCCAAACTCTGTCACATGCCAGGAAATGTGCGCGTGACAGGCAGGCCTGCGGCAGGTCTGGACAGAAGCAGGTCTGGCCAGTCCTCTGCAGGCATGGTCAGGCAGATGTTCCCCTCTCGCTCCCACACAGACCACCTCCCTTGTCTGCTGCCCTTCACCACAAGTCACTGAACACTGACAAAGGCAAAACCAACATCCACTAAAATAAATCCATTTATCTTTTGTCATCAAATTAGTCAAGATGGTTACAGCATAGACCCTGTAAAAACGTTTATGAATGACTATTGACAGTTATTGAGAAATAGAAAACTCTCTCAGTTGAGAGAAAATTTAAAACTGTGAAGAAGATATGAGCAAACAGCATTCGTGTAGGAACTCAATCACTTAGGCAATATAGCCTTGGGGAAAAAAAACCTTGCATCGTCATTTTTACAACAGTCTAGCTTAGAGTGATGGTTCACAATCTATGTGACAGTTAGACCATAATTTGGAGTGAGATACTAACCACACTGAAGCTGGAGACGCTGTACTCTGCAGCAGCACAAGGGTGTCTGTTGCAAGGCTGCTGACTGAGTGGCCTCTGAAGTCGGCGGGCAATGCAGTAGGACTCGTCCACCACTCTGGGGTTTGATGGGTCCTGAACCAAACACTCCACGCTGCGGTACTGCACACCTCCATCGCAGGAGGCAGAGCACTCGCTGTAGACTCCAGCCCTGTAGATGTATGTAAGCGTCTCTCTTGGACTGCTGTCATAACCCTATCATCACATCAAATAAAGTCAGATGATTTGAACATAACACTTCAATGGAGCAAACTTTGGTATTGGAAGCTGAACAATTTGCTATTCATTTACAAATTTAGTTTTGTTTTCTTCTCTTTGAACTATTACCAATATAGATTAGTTAATTAAGGTCACTGTTGTTTTATGTTCTCTTTGGGTATTTACACTGGTTGCCATGCAGGTGGCACTGTATGGCCTGAAGTCCTATGAAGTGACTTTTATGTAAATTTACACAAAAATATAGTAAAGTTAAAATATGAAGGTTGAGGTAGACAAAAATCAATTGAATTTGAGTCCTACCCCAGGTGTTTGGTACTCAGGACATCCAGCCATTCCAAACCCTGGAGCTGGTGTCACTCCATCTAAACAACAGCCATATCTGAGGATGAGAAGGACTTTCTGTTATAGAAAACATTTAACAGGTACAAAGCAACTTACTTTAGCCAAATACTGGTTTAAATGACAGAATCCAGAGAGCACATTACCTGCTACGAACACAGTCAGCGTGTGTGCAGCCCTGGTTCCTTGGGCCAGTTGCAGGTGTGTGGCCATCAGGACAGCATCCATACAGTGACTGCACACAAGGCAGACCTAACACCAAAGGGTAGGATAACAATTTCACTGAAAATTGCTGTCCTGTTCTGTTGTTTAAGAGTTAAAAGACCCAACAAGGGTAATTTTTGTGTTCACAAGGAGGAAAAATCTTGCTTGTTATTTTAATGTCATAATTTCAACTGCAACCATCTGTGACTGCAAATTATTTGGTCAAAAAGTAAAAAAAAAATCAATTTGTTTCTAAACATGACCATATTAATTAATTCCTTGTTCCTAACTGCACTGAGTCTATACTGAAACCCTGTATCAGATACAGGTAAAAAAAATTTCCTTTATGAATTATTTGCTGCTATTTATTAAAGTTTAATTTTAATAAAGCTGAAAGATTTTTAAATAAATGTTTTTAATACTCTGGTGGCTGGTGGTAAATAGGGTAAACAGAAGAGGTTCTCCAAGTCAAATTTTGCTTAGGAGGCATTTTGCCCTTATGCAGGAAGTAGTAAAAAATATGGTCTTTCTATTTGTTTTTTATAGAGAGCTTTGGTCATTGATGGGCAAGAAAGCAGCAATAATAGACACAATTTTATTGCCTGAAAAATATATATTTCACTGAAGCCTTATTAACCACATAAATCTGGTTGCTCTCTAGTTTTTTATGGTTTTTGCTTGTAAGTTTTTTTAACTGTGTTTTTCACTGAATATACCAATAATCTTGAGATATACAGACAAGAGAAGGAGATACAATGCAACAAACCTGACTGTTCCCCTGGAACATGGGGCACAAACCTTATGGTGCCTCTACCTGCCCCTGGATCCTGATTGCTCGGAACCGCTGGAGAGAAACAAGGCTATAATGGCTGAAAAGCTCAAATATTCCAACCAAAACACATCAAAGTCAACATTTGGCTCACTTTGTGGTCTGTTACAGGGCTGTGCATTGCATGTTTCGACAGATATGGGTCTGCTGTCAAATCCACATTGATCCTCAGAGAAGGGATTCAGATCTGCATCAAAACAGCCAACCTTCCTCTCCCTCACGCCACCTCCACAGCTTCTAGAGCACTGCGGATTTAAGACGAGTTGTTAATGCTGAAATATTCATGGGGATTAAATTCTTTAAAAATGCATTTGCGGAGACTTTCCTCTTAAACTTACAAGTCCAAACTCTGTCACATGCCAGGAGATGTGTGTGTGACATGCAGGTCGGCGGCAGGTCTGAACAGAAGCAGGTCTGGCCAGTCCTCTGCAGGCGTGGTCAGGCAGGTGTTCCCCTCTCGCTCCCACACAGACCACCTCCCTCGTCTGCTGCCCTTCCCCACAGGTCACTGAACACTGACAACCGATTACAGATTCAAACTGGCTGTCTATGTTGTAATTTTATAAGCAAATGTATTTACTACATTAGTGCTTTAATTTGTCATATTCTTAGGTTAAAAACACAAACTTTAATGTATTTTATTGGTACATTTGCATAATATATTTACATAAATAAATGCGCATTTGTGAAGGGCCACAATGAAAAAAATTTTTTTCATATTTTTCTCAAATAAAAACATTTTCAGTCCTCTTTTTTGTGATAACTTTGATCAATTCAGAATTTACCAAATTAAAAAATAGTCCATGTATGACCTATGAGTAATTAAATATCAGTTTAAATTCAGCTGGCTTTTAAGTGCAGTAGAGGTTTGTTTGTTATTTTTCAGTGGGGACAGAAAAGCTGGTCAGAAAAGGGAAATCTAAAGATAAAAACAGAGTGGAGGTAGCAAGCAGAACAACACCAAAAATATACTGCCAGAGTCTCAAAAGAAGCTATGTGGAGCTATGTTTTTGTTTGCGGGGCGACTGTGGCTCTGTGGGAAGAGTAGTTGTCTTGTGATCGGAAGGTCGTAGGTTCAATTCCAGCTTCCTCCTGCCCCATGTCGATGTGCCCTTGGGCAAGGCACTTAACCCTAAA